>JABCQV010000121.1:0-52004 GCA_013186375.1 Fusarium aywerte | reverse complement strand
CCCTGGCTCCGTATCTACGAATCATTCCTCCACGCCCACATCTTCCAATCCATTGGATTATTCTCCCTCCACATTCACGGAAGGGCATCCACCCATCTTCACTCACTTGCAATCTCAACTCACTCTCAAACTCGCAACTCTCTCCTTCTTCCTTTTTCCTTAGCAAAGCGTGTCGCGCCAGATGTCCTCCTCCTCATGTCCAGTCCGCATAGTCTGTCCGAAAATGCCGCACACGCCGTACCGGTGAGCGAGCCAGAATCAGTACCATGTGCCCTGTCAGATACTTCTGTTACAGGCACAGGCGCTGTCACAGATAGCCGTGTCGCTGCTGGCCCCAATCATGATCATGATGATGTTGATGATACCCATCAAGGGCACCGCTGTGGTCAACCCCCCGCTGCTGCCCTCGCTGTCGCTGATCCCATAGCCGACGATACTACTATTACTACTACTCCCACTCCCTCTTCAGTCTCTCCCTTCCTACCGCCACCCTTTGCAGACAAGGTGCCCAACAACGTGCCTGATTCTGTTCCTGATTTTGATTCTTCTTCTGATTCTCATTACATGACCCATGATGATGCCAATGCCAGGGACACTCTAGACCAGACCGATATCATCTCCATTGGCTCTGCTTCCAGTAATAAGAAGGCCCGTGGCCCTGGTCCCATACCGAGACAGTCTGGTCCTTCCCTGCTGACCCAAGCCTTGGCTTCTGCCCGTGGTATCACAAACGTCAAGCCTTCAAAATCCTCCTCTCCCACTACCACCATCTCTCCTATATCTTCATCCTCCACCACAACCCTCACGACCACTTCCGTTCCTGGTGTTCGACAGCCTAACCTAAACAAGACCGCCGCACCCTCAGCGACTATCTCGACTCCCACCTCACCTACTGCGCAGTCGAGTCTCTCTTTGACAGGACCACCAACCGCACCAGCGAACCTCTCTTCCCAACACGACCGCGATAGCGCCTCATATACCTTCGAATCTTCACATCACAATGTCCACGCTCAGCGCAGCGCTCCTAGGCCGTTAATGAGAGCCACCTCTGAATCTGTCAATATGGGAACATCTACAGCTACTGCTACAATGACGTCGCTCGCCCCTCGCGAGGCTGCGAGCGTCCCTTCGTCCTTCAATCACTCAAGCCTTGCCACACTTCGAGATGCTCTTGATCACCACGAAGCGATGGACGGGTCCCGCGGCAAGACCTCAACATCTTTGGATTTGGATAAACAGACTGTCGACTCCTACCACCCTCAGATTATAACATACACCACTGCCCTTACCGACTTACCGGTGCAATTCGAGACTCACTCAGGAACCAAGACACCACCTACGTCGATACGGAAGGAAGATGCTAGAAGCATCCAGACAAGGCCGTCACCGTGGGGGAAGTTGCCGCCACACTGGACGAGCAATGGCACCGAGAAAACCGAAAAGATCTGGTCAATTGGCTCTGCCGAAGGTCACCAAGAGGACGGCTTGGTAGAGAAGTCCGTCACCGAAGCGATGGCTGGTCTGGAGCATAATGCTCGAAGTCGCAAATCGAGCTACAGCCTACGGTTCTTCAAAGAAGGTTTGCCACCCGAGGACAAACTCCGTCGCAAAGATACCAAAACCCCCAGAGAGAAATTGGCGCCTCTCGAGGAGGGTCGCCAGCAAGCTTCGCGCGAGGTGCTCCAACCCGGAACTTCTGACAAGGATTTAACACCCACTCGCCCTCCACCGGAAGATCGCGAAGGTTCTATCTTTCCAGCGGATCCACTCGACGAACAGCCTATACTTAGCACATCGCCCAGCGAGGATTATTTTTCACTGCCAGTCAGCAACTCACTAAACTCTGAAGAGATTACGCCGCTGCAAGTGCAGCAGCCATCTTCTCAGGCCAAAGACGGACACAACCAGGCCAGATTGGCCGAGACGGCCCATTCTGTGGGGCCGACCCCGGCTACCGATGCCGAGGCCATCTGTGAACCCGAATTAGTGGATACGAGACGGGACTCGGCCGACAGCGCTCATACTGAAGTTAGATCTCGTGAAGATGGGGAAGCCGACGAATCTGGGGAAGAAAAGATCTCGTCTGCTGTTTTTTTACCCCACCAAGAGCTGCAGGATCCTGGTGTAAGTGAGCCGCAGGACCGCATTGCGGCCCGTAGTATCCGTGTTCGGTCTCTGTCACAAAGTAATCAACGTCCGTGGCTTGTCAAAGCCGATGAGCCTGAGCCTGAAGCCATTGATGAGAAGGATGAGCCGCCTTACGGTATTTCCCGCCATCCTTCCCGTGAGGCGTTGACCTTGAAACGTGGCGATCTCATCCCTGCGCGGGGTGAAGAAGGTGCTGTCATCGAAGAAGAAATCACAGTGACAACTGACTCCTTAAAACAACCGCAAATCGTGAGCCAGTATGAAGACCATGTCCATGATCATCAGCATGACCCTCAAGAGCCTCTTGAGGCCATTGAGCTCATTCCGTATAAACATCAAGTTGGTGGCCACACCACCCTCTGGAGATTCTCTCGAAGGGCTGTCTGTAAGCAACTCAACAATAGGGAAAATGAGTTTTACGAGACTATTGAGAGATACCACCGTGATTTGTTGCCTTTCCTTCCTCGGTACGTCCCATCGAAATGTGTTTTTGCGACTCTTGTCTGTTTGCATGATGTGTCGGAAATACTAACTTCTACAGCTACATTGGAGTGCTAAATGTCACTTTCCAAAAGCAAGCGCGCCGAAAGAGCACGTCAAAGAAGGACGAGGCTGCAGCGGCTGAGCGAAAGAAAGCCCAGGAAAAGCTCGAGGCTTGTAGGCACGAACTGGAACAGACTGAGGATAAAGATACCGCGAAACCTGAGAGACCAGCAGGCAGAGTTATCAGCCAGTCTTTAGCCAACAGCAACATTCCTGTTCCGACAGTAACTTTCGACGACAATAGGCACATTCTGCCTCGAAACCTACTTCAGCCGATGCCACTCCCAAGAGAGTTTCGACGACAGAGTATCTCAACATCGACTGTGTCAAACCGCTGTGTGCCTTCATCTGGAACATCGACTAGACCGACTTTGGACGAGCGACCTAATAGTTGGGGTGCTACTATGGTCAACAAGAGGTTGAGGAACGAGGTTTTCAACGACGCATTCTTGAAGGAGCCTGTCAAAATTCACCGACATCGTCGACCGCATCAACGATCTATTCCGCGCCCTACCTTGCAGCGTCTTCTGCGTTCCACTAACTCGGACCCTGCTCTGATTAAGAGCGACTCGCTATTCATGAATGGACATGATGAAAACACCACTTGCCACCCAGAGCGGAAGATTGCGCATCACTACTCGCACAGCGACCTCGGACCTGGTATGGAGGAATTTGTACAGTCCGAGCCCGAGCAAGCTCCCGAAGAAGTTAAGGATGTGACGGGAACAAGTGCTCCAGAGCCTGAAACACTCAAGGACAACCCTCTCGCTGCAAAGAAGAAACGTAGATACTCAGCTGGTGGCCTACGTCGCAAGCCGGAGGATGTTAGGGAACCTAGAGGAGACTTAAAGTACTTTGAAGAAGCCGACGATGCTGGATACAAGGGTGACAACGAAGATAAACCTAAACGACACTCGAAAACGCATCAAGAAGGACATCATCATTCGGAAGCGAACGGTGACCACCACAACGGCGGCCATCACCGTTCTCAGTATCTTGAGCATCTGAAGCCAGAACACGAGTTCGCTGTCGAGTCAGCAGAGAATACCCCGGCTGTCGATGATATGGCCTCAGAGTTCACCAAGGTCCCTAGACCAGTCAACCCGAAAGAGGCAAAAACTCAAAAAGATCGTGTCGAGTACTTTCTGCTCTTGGAAGATCTCACATCAGGAATGAAGAGGCCTTGCATGATGGATCTCAAGATGGGAACCAGACAATATGGCGTGGAGGCCACTCCGAAGAAGCAAAAGTCGCAGACGGAGAAGTGCCGAAATACGACATCAGCTGAGTTGGGAGTTCGAATCTGTGGTTTGCAAGTATGGAACGCCGAGAAGGAGACGTATGATTTCCAGGACAAGTATTACGGTCGCAAGCTTAAAGCCGGGGACGAGTTCCAGGGCGCCTTGCAAAAGTTCCTGTACAACGGGCAGGATCCGCATAGCATTTTACGACACATCCCAGTTGTGCTCAAGAAGCTTGGGCAATTGGAGCAAATTGTGAGCAAGCTGAACGGATACCGCTTTTATGCAGCGAGCTTGCTTATGTTTTATGATGGTGACACATCGGAAGATGATGACTACGAGACCATGTACGAGTCGACCACCGACTGTGCAACCGATACAGAGGAGACACCACGCAAGAAGACGAAGAACAAGAGGGAGATTGATTTCAAGATTGCGGATTTTGCCAACAGTGTTACTCCCTTCGACAAGATTGACGACAAGCCATGCCCCCCACAGCATCCTGACCAGCCTGATGGTGGTTTCCTCAAGGGCCTGCGGAGCCTGAGAAGGTATTTCCTTCAGATCCAACGGGATGTGAGGCGGGAGCTGGGGCTTGATCCGTGTGGACGATTTTCAAACCATATGGGTTACGAAGCAGATTTTGACGCTGAGAACGGAATAGCCAGTCTTTAGCTGGCCTTGAATAACGACGGTGGTGTACGTTTGAGAGGAAGTGTCCGATACCCATAACTTTATTTCATTTGGATGGTTTTGCAAATGGTTTTTGGTTTGGCGGAGTTTCTGGTTTTGTTTTTGGTGCTTTTTTTCTGGAACGGCCAACTTCTTTCCCAACAGGGGCCCTTGGAGTTTACAGGAACGAGTCCTCGGCGGTATGGGACTCGAACGAAATTCAGAAGGGTAGAAGGAACATGATTTGTGTCTTCAGACACGTTGAATTCATCTCAGATCATACCCTGCATCGGTTACGGCGCAACAGCAAACAGGAAAAGGGGGCTGGAGTTTGAAAAGCCCGGGTTCACTGTCGACTGTACCCTCACTTGAGGTGGAAGCAAGTGAAGGAACAAGGGGAAGGAATAGTGATGGCTTTAGCCTCGCTACGGGAAGTGTCTTTTTTGAATTGTTTCAAAGGTGTTGGGGATGGGAAACGAAAATCAGAATGATGATGGTGTTCTTTTATTTGCAATCTGATTGCACTTGACGGCAGCGGATGAGTGATTCCTAGTGGTATAGGCAAGGTAGCTCTTAGACGTTAGAGAAAATGCAAACTAAAAGGGTCGTTGGTCCAATATCAATGTTGACTGCATTCGTGTATGTGGTAAAGACTGCATACCTAGCTAATGTATGTTAGTCTAATACAACAGCTTCTCTTTATGGTTGCCATCGCATTCGGAACGACATAGTAAGATAAAGAAGTAGAGACTCTGCTTCATAGTTTCATTGAGATCCTGGTGTTTCATCAAGCTATTCGTATCAACCAACTATCATATCCATACAATAATCCATTCCTCATCCAACGCCTGCCTGTACGTTATATATCCCCAAAGCAACATATCCACCCTTGTCTAGTTATGCATAAAACTCAAATCGAACTACTCCAAACCTGGTGACCCAGCATGGCCGTCAAAACTCCGACGCCGTACTTTCCAACATCTGTGTTTCCTTGCCACGTCTCCCAGCCAAGCCAGCATACTGCTGCGAGCTCGAACACACTCAATGCGGAGCTCACATATTTCGCCGCAGTGGGAGCTCTGTTATCTTTTGGTTCCCGACCCGCTTCGCCTGTTACCCGTAAGGCAATGGTTCCTGCTGCAGACAACAAAGCCAGCTGGACCTCCCGGCCAAAAGGTACCGAGAATGCAGTAGTCAGACTCCAAAGAGTAAGCAACACAGCCAGCGTGATGAGTTCAACGCCAAGCCTTTCCAATTGGGGTGTACGCGGGGCGTGAGTACTGGATGACCATCCAGATTGGCGTCCTCTTGATGGAGCGTCAGACTCACTCTGCTCTTGGCCCAAAGTAAAGCTCTGGCTTAAAAGATCGGCCAACCCATTTGCCTCATCATTAGTTTCCTGGGGCGCAAAGAAACTAGGTGGTTTAAACGCAACTTCACGCTCCTCATTCTCATCCTCACCCTTCTTCCTAGCCGCACCCCGGAAAAAGATGCTCTCCTGCTCCACCGGTTTACTTCTTAAAACCGGCTTAGGTGGGTTTCGTAAACGTTGAGACGGGTTCGTTGGTGCGGCAGGAACTTTATACCAAAATGGACTTTGATTGTTACCCACAGGCGACTCGCCAAAAGGTCTTCTCGGTCCATTTGCGATTGGCGAATCTTGAAAAGCTCGGTATTGTGATTGGGGCTTAGTCTGCGACTCCGTAGGGGTCCAATCCATCTCGTCCGAGTATCCGAATTCCTGTGTCTTTTGTGGGGTGATGTTAAGGCTGTTAAATCGAGTATAGGGGCTTTCTGGGGCCCTCAAAGGACTACTGGGTACGTATGGTTGGGGCGAAAACGAGCTGCTAAGGGGTTGGGGTGATCGGCCAGTCCGGGGAGCCAGTGTAGGAGAGTCCAGCGCTTCGTTCAGCAGATCGGAAAAGGTCTTTGGCTCCTCCCTCTTCGTTTTAGTGATTTTGGGCTGCTTTGGCGAAAATGCCGTGTCGGAGCTTCCAAAAAGGGGCGTGGTATCTATTTTGATAGATCTTTTCGCAGAAGAATATATCTAGACTTGATTAATAGACTTCTATAACTCCTGCCGAGTGACTTACCATCATCATAACAACCGACATGACCAAGTGCGCACTGAGCTGGGCGTTTCGTGATTGCCCTTGGCCTCCATCCATCTCAAGAACCCGACGGAACAGGAAGCGGAAGAAGACAATCAGGCCCTGGAAAGAGTACCACTGTGCGAAGCCCAGTAGATGTCTAGAGAATCCACGAACCACTTGCACAAACTGCGGGTTCCACCACGCAGATAGTATACTGGCGACGACCGCACTGTTGATCAAGACGTCTGCCGATGGAAGAAAAGCGACAGCCCAAGCCAACCCAGCTACAGCCAAGGCTGACCAACTCTGATCATCAGGATCATACATTCCAACATCGTCGTGTTGTAGGGCGAAAGTGACTGCCCTGAGATGCCAAAGCATTTGCATAGTTAATCCTCCCCACCACAATCCCTTGCCCAGGCTGTCCATCCAGTTCAGAGCACTTGTCTTCTCAGAAGTGCTCTTCCTTCCCCTGCTCTTCTCCATCATCCGTCGAAGATGATCAGTCTTGGCGGTGTATCCCGCCCTTTTAATTTGACTATCAACTCTCTCGGCGCATTCGTCACAGACTTGGGGGTATCGTTCCTCCAAACCCTTTCGATATCTGTAGTAATTGCGCTCGAGTTCGGCATATTCAGGGTGGTTTGGGTCGTCGGGTAGGTACTGCGCCAGGGATGAGGTGAAAAGTCGTTGATTCTTGAGACATGTCGCGCAGAAGATGCTGTCTTGGAGGGAGGGAGAGGATGGTCGAGGGTTGGCGTATAGTGTTGCGGGAGCTTCACGCTCGGTGGCTACTGGAGGATCCGTAATTTCTCCATTCTGTATTTGGTCAGTGATTGCATTGATGAGTAAGGTTGGTATTCATACTTGGTCGAGGTAGTTTGTCGCATCGCATGACAAGCATAGAAACTGGCGTGTAATGCCGTCATATTTAGTGTTTGATCGTTTGCCGCAATAAAAGCAGGTCAAATATTTGGTACCTCGCAATCGTGGCATTATGTCATGACCATTGCTCTGTCAGGAGGAAGATAAGGTAGGTAGGTACCTAGAAAATTCGCTTGCTGAGAAAAGGTTGCGGAAGGGCGTAGGGTGACAGGCATGAAAAACAAAATCACGATGATGTCCCTTGTTTATTCCAAGTTTAGACCATCTTTTACTGTTTCTGCCGGGCGGTCGGGACTTTTAGAGGTCATGACGGTGGGGGGCCTGCAGGTGAAGACCCCTGTCCAAGTATCCTTCCAGAAGGTCGCTAGGGAGTGCCAGCCCGTGCCTCTTATCCATGATAAATGCATCTTTAATTAATTCTTTATGAGAACTCTTTCTATCAATGAATATATCTGTAAGACAATCCAACGTATGATATAGGACAGTAGATCCTAGTGACTTGTTCAAAGGTTGAATTTCAGGCTAGACCATAGCTCATGGACAGAATTTATCGTATTACCTCCCCTTCTTCCACCTGTTTTGTTCCTGAACCAAACAACGGCAAGCAGCACACTGCGGCTTCACTTAAACTTTACATCAATATATCCAAAGTCAATTTCTTTATTGCAACAAAAAACTCCAACTGCTGCAAACTCATTTCATCTCTTCACCAAATCCTCCACTCTCATTCTCTCGAGCAATGCCATCATCATGACCTCCCACCAAGCTTCATCGTCGCATCTTCTTCCTCCTCCTCTCCATCTAACAATTCGCTTCTCAACATCTCAACCAGACCTCGAACTGGACATCTCCGCTCCCCATACAACGACCATACTCGCTTTAAAACACCTCCTCCGCACACGCCTCTCCTCACGCAGCCGGCTACGTCTAATCTACCAAGGTCGCATCCTACCTGATGCTTCAGCACTCAGCTCAGTTCTCAAAGCGCCTCCCCCGCCGCCACGCAACAACGACGACCCAAAGGGCAAGGGCAAAGCTGTCGAGTGCGCGAACTTCACGAGGGTCTACGTCAATTGCTCTATAGGCGATGAGCTGACAAGCGAGGAGCTGGAGAAGGAGGAGGAGGAGGCGCTCAAGCCACCTAAGGATGCGACTGGCGATGATTCCAAACCTACGACATCAACGAGGCCACGACCAAGAGGTTTTGATCGATTGTTGCAATCTGGAATCACGCCCTCCGAGGTCGCTACGCTCAGGACACAGTTCAACTCTATACACACAGCACGCTTTACGCCAGATGCGATGCCATCGCCTGATACGTTACGCAATATGGAAGATGCCTGGATAGACAACAATGCCGACGGTCTTCCATCTGGTGCCAATCCTTTAGAAGACGAAAACGCTGGCATGGCGTCGGTTCTAGATGTATTGATACAAGCCATGATTGTCGGCTTCTTCTTCCCTCTAGGAAGTATGACGTGGCTAATGCGCCAAGACGGAATCTGGAGTAAGAGATGGCGGATTTTTGTCGGGTTCGGAATTGCCTTGAGTCTTGTCGTTGGCTTCATCGTGCAGTTATCAGGAGACCGACCTTAGGAAGGACCTCGCTCTACGAGGCCAGAGCGTGAGCTTTGATATGTATGCTCTGCTGTAATTTATTATTCACGGCCTCTTTATTGTTGTATGGTATCCTGTATACCCTGAAAACGGTCCTGTTAGTGCCGCCGATACCTTAAAGGAGTATAGGAGTATAGATGTAACAGTGAAACGGCTAGCGTTATGCCTTACAAGCGACAGATTACTTTACATACAATACTCTATCAAATTATAGGGATCACCTTGGGCTTGCACCAGCTTCATTTCCAATATTGGACCCGAAACTCGACACCTCGACCACAGGATACTACAACTTTACCCGACGCGCCAAACTCCCTAGTCAGTAATGGTATAGCGAAAATATACATATCATCCCCCTTTTTGTGGACTGCTGCCTGTAGCAGTCTATTTTAAGAGCCAGAAAGATTTTATAGGTACAGACTCTGGGCGGCAACAATGTCTCTGCGGATCTTGGACAAACTCTCCTCGAATTTCTTGGTCAGGTCCTCGTTGCCCATGACCTTGGCAGCCTGGCCCATCTGTCGTAGAAGCTCTTCCAGGCGACGGAAGAGGCGGATCAGTGAGCCTTCGTAGACATTTGTCATTTTGCTAGAATATGTGAGTAACTGTTGCATTAAACGTACGGGCTAGTAACTTACCAAATCTCTACAAATGGACGTCCTTGGGCCCATGTGTAAACCGTCTCCATCAGCTGCCATTTGAGCTTCTGCACATATTCCTCTTCGTTAACGTCAAGCTTGCACTCCTGGCTGACCTTGGCGATAATACGGGCCTTGGCCTGAATTTCGCGATAAGGCTTCTGGAGCTCCTCCTTGAGCGCAGGTGCCTCAACCTTCTCGTCGAAGATGAAGCAACTCATGACGGCAGCACACATCTCAGGAGTAAGCTCGTTGAAGAATCGATCAAACAGCAACTCAGAAAGGAGAAGCTCGTGACCTTCGGTGGAAGAAACCTCGCAAGCGACACGGGCCTTAAGTTGAACGACCTCGGAGTCGTTGATGAAGCCTAGACGGCGCAGGACACGCTTGCGCGACTTGAGCTCGTCCATCTGAGCAATGCTATACGCCTTGGCGATGGACTTCTTTGTCTCCTTGACCTTCTCGGTGAGCTTGACCTTGGCGTGATACTGGTCCCAAAGTGAAGGGAGAAGAGGAGAAAGGTGAAGAGGGTTGGCCAAAAGTCTAGACTCAAGGACCTCGATCTTTCGCAAGAGCTTCTTGAAGGATTCATCGGTGATCTCCATGTTCTCAATGGGATCCAAAACAGGGAGACCGTCAGGGAAACGACGCTTGACCTCCATAAGGGACTTAGTGAGGGTATCCCTGTCACCATCGCTCTTCAGGCCCTCCTTGGGCAGGAAGAGTCGGATCTGACTGATCCCCTTGATGCAGGTTAGAAGACAAGGAACAATTGCGAATTTGATGTCATCATCGTCATTGCAAGGCTTAATACCAGGAGGCATCTCCTCAGCAGGGTGACCGGGATGGAAATCCGCGCTCGACCTGGAAATAGGAAGGAGAACGTCAATGACATGAGCTTCCTGGGGAATATACTCGGGCTCATTCAGCTTGGGGGCACGACGAGGAGTCTGGTTGACGATAACACCCCAGCCGAAGTCGGTGCCATTGCCAGCGATGGTTTCGTTCTCGTCCTTGGGGTTATAGATCTGCACCAAACGGCCGGGCTGGAGATAAGAAATGCTGTAGTTGGGGTGCTGAATGACGGTTCGCATATCCCTGGTGTAAGCGCTGAGCTGCTGTCGAATCTGGTAGTAATCCTTGACGGTGGACTCGTCAGCGATGCTGGTGCTATCGCGCTCCTGCTGCAGCGACATCAACTCCTTTTCCAAAGCCGGGACACTAGCAGCGTTCTGGAACTGATGGAAACATCGCTCGAGCATGAACTCGGGTGAGATAGCTTCAATACGGAGAAGGTTCAGAATCATGTTGTAACCGAGATAGAAAGCAGAGTTAAGTCGATCTTGGTGTCCAGTAACGATCTCCCTGGCCGTATCGGGCTCAAGCTTGTCGTCAATCATCATGATGACGATACCACGGGCATCGAGACCACGACGACCAGCACGTCCAGCCATCTGAATGTATTCAGACGAAGTGAGAGGACGTCTCTTGACACCATCCCACTTTGTAACTTGAGTGAAAACAACAGTCTTGGCAGGCATGTTGAGACCAATAGAGAAGGTCTCAGTGGCGAAAAGAACCTTAATGAGAGACTCCTGGAAGAGAATCTCGATAGTCTCCTTGAGAATAGGTAGCAGACCAGAGTGATGGACACCAATACCGCGCTCCAACAGGGGCAGCAAGTTGATGATCTGGGGGAGCTCTCGATCCTGCTCTGACAAACTCTCGATAGCACTGTTGAAAACCTTGCGAACCATGGCCTTCTCAGAATCATCGTTGAAGCTGAGAGAAGAAATGTTCATGGCCATGTTCTCACATTCTCGCTTGCTGAAGTTGAAAACAATAACAGGGTTGAACTTCCTCTTGATGGTCATTCGAATAATCTTGGCAATATCCGAGCCACTGTCAGCGCCACCCTTGTTAGTCTTCTTGTTCTTGCCCTTTCCTTTCTGTCGAGCGGTGGGGTCGTTGGGGTCAGCGCCCTTCTTTTCCTCGACCTCCTGCATAACCTTGTTGAAGTTTTGCTCGTTGAAGTTGCTCTTCTCGTCGACGATAAGTCTAGCACCAGTACCACCAGCGGGGAAGAAGTAGTTCTGAAGGGGAGTTGGTCGGAAATCTGTGTAGACAACGTGACAAGCCTGGTGATGAATCTTGGCAATCCACTCGGCGAACTGGAAAGCGTTGGGAATGGTGGCAGAAAGGAAGACGTATCGGACCTTGTCAGGAAGCATGATAATGGTCTCCTCCCAGACGACACCTCTCGTCTTGTCTCGCATGTAGTGAATTTCGTCGAACACAACCCACGCAACTTCCCGCATAATCTCGGAACCTCGATACAACATAGACCGCAAAATCTCAGTGGTCATGACCAAGCAACTCGCTGTGGGGTTGATAGTAACATCACCAGTCATGAGACCGACATCTCCAAAGATGGCTTCGAAGTCTCGATACTTTTGGTTACTCAAGGCCTTGATGGGACTTGTGTAGATGACTCTCTGGTTGCGCTTCAAACATTGCGCGACAGCATACTCAGCCACAACAGTCTTTCCGGCAGAAGTATGCGCGGAAACGAGGACACTCTCCTCACGCTCGATCGACGCCACAGAAAGACTCTGAAAAGGATCAAGCTTAAAGTTCCATGTTCGCGCGGGTTGCTCGGGGGCCTTGTGCTCGGAAAGAGGGACGTATTCGTAGTCTAAATCCGGGGGCAAAGCGACCTGATGTTGAATGTTATGTGACAAGACGAGAGATGCGTCTTGCTCTGTAAAAGTGGCCACACCAGCGACCTCTCTTGACTCGGCCGTCTGGAAAGTATCAGTCATGACAGGGCCAACACCTTCTTCCTTCTTCCTCCTCTTGGTATCCTGTTGGCTGGCGCTTTCCGAGGAAGACTCCTCGTCTGAAGAGGCCTCATCCTTGGATTCCTCAGTGGTGTTGTTGTCCATGTCAACATCCTCAGACTTTGCCGCGTTGCTGTGCTCGCCATTTATCGCGTTGGCCTTTCTCTTTTTTGTCTTATCGCCCTTACGGTTCTTTTGCGACACAGTCTCGTCCTCGCTCGCACTCGGGGCCTCCACCTTGCCCTCGAAAACATCAAACATCTCATCCATGTTGGCGATATTTTACCCGCGACCGGAAGCCGATCGCTAGCTGCAAGAAAAAGTGATCGGAATCGGGAGTGGCTGGCGAAAAGTTTATAGTTCCAATGTCGCGCCGTGAATCAAAACCCGAAGGGAAAACGTGCTGAAAGATAAAAACCTGTGGCCTCAAAGTAGGCGCAAGAATAAGAAAAAGCCCTCGTCGAAAACTAAGGGCGAGCTTGTCGTTCTGTACAACAAGGAATCGATCGATCGTCCCAAACTATTCCTGGGACACGGACGGGCCTGGGCGATTAAAAAAGTTGGTTGATTGAAAAGTGGGTTGCGCGGCAGAAAAAAAAATCCCCTGGCGAACGAGCTGCAGGCGGTGAAGCTTTGAAGCAATTGGAAGGTAGAGCGGTTGCTACCGACGTCACGTCCCTCTCTAACCTTACAATCCAATCAGCTAACCGCTACTGATTGTCAGCAAAAGCCAAGTCCCTTCACACGTGACCTACTAGCGTTTTGCTCCCAAACCTCAGACCACCATCTCTGACCTCGGATGCTATCATCACTGACACATACCCAAGCTTCCATCTCCCAATCTCCACTCCTCAACGTCAAGGTACGTCCATAGTGAAGCCATTGAATGACTCGAAATCGCTTTATCGACTTTCGCGAACCGAATTGACCCTTTACTCGCTCCGCAGATGCTCTCCCGCGCCGCTACCCGTACCACGACCTCTCTGGTCACCAAGCGAGGTTTCCAGACCACCCGCGCTCGCATGTCCTCGCCTTACCACTACCCCGAGGGCGCTTACAGCAACATTCCCTTCAACCCCCGCAGCAAGTGGTTCGGCGTTGGTTACTGGGCCTTCATGGCCACCGGTTTCTTCGCTCCCTTCGGTATTGCTGGTGCGTGGTTTCTCTCCCGACGTCTCCCGATTCACGATCCGGATGCTAACTCGCAGCGCAGTCTGGCAGACCTACAAGCCCCAGTAAACTCGTCGCTGACGGACTGGGTTTGCTGTTTGATTGAAAGAACGGAAGCCTTGCGGCAGAATGTGGTGTATATAACCGAAATAGACGTCAGTCATTCTCGACTCTTGATTCAAAATTTCATTTGTCCAAACAGTTATATCGGAGTTATGTGTGAAATGCGAATGCTTGAATTGATAGCTTCAGTTGCGATGCAGATTTCAGCCAACCGGATTTTCTAATACAGAACTCTTTGCGTTCTGGGGTATTATTCTATTTTACTCAAAGTACATGGTGGTACAACTTTACTGTTACATCATAATCTCGTCCCGTCTTTTTTATATCTTCGATATGATGGGCCATCCCATTTACCCGTCGAGGATTTCATATCAACGCCGTCAAGAATGCTTTGAAGCATCGACTGGATAAACGGCTGTCGGTCAGACGGAATATCCCAGCGCTCTGCCATCTCATCGTACACTTGGACCACTGTCTCATCAGAGCAGCACTTCTTGGTTGCTCGCAAAGCCCATATGACCAACCACCTGTCAATGGTAAATCCTCTGATGCTCTCATCTCTTGCTTGGTACATCGCTTTCAACACTCCTTCCAGGCGCTGCTCACTCCACTGAGAGCCAGTGAAACCGCCATGAGAGTAAAAGCCTTTGAACAAGGATAGGAAGATAGTGGCATGGATCGGAATGTTGAGGAACTTCATCTCATCAAGGTATTGCGCGACCTTTGTCAAGTCTCCAATTTTGACTGAGTAATGCTCGACAAAAAGCTTGTAGGTGTGAAGGTTTGGCGAAAGCTGCATCTGGTTCTGCAGTGGCTTTTGAAGCTCGGGATGCTTCTTGCCGATTCTCGTGAACATCATCAATACTTTGGTGACGACTCGACC
This sequence comes from Fusarium aywerte, assembly GCA_013186375.1. Classification (NCBI taxonomy): domain Eukaryota; kingdom Fungi; phylum Ascomycota; class Sordariomycetes; order Hypocreales; family Nectriaceae; genus Fusarium; species Fusarium aywerte. The sequence continues at coordinate 37,211 of JABCQV010000121.1, read as the reverse complement.
CATCCCGTAGTCCCTATCCGGGATATTGGGTGCCATTTCATGCCCGGCCTTCATCCTCTCATATGTCAATTCTGCTGCTGACTCCTCGCCGCACCGCAAAAGACCTGATATTACACAGTTTAGCACAACAGTGTCTATCATCTCGCCGGCCTCGACCATGTCCTTGTAAGCGGCCCGAATTGCGCTCGAGTCCATCTTGAGTCCGAAATAGTGGATCAGGCTAACATGATGGTACCGATTGTATTGAAACCCTCGATTCTCCATTTCTTTATAAATCATGTCCGCGAGGACGAAATTTCCCGCTTTCGTAGCCACATCGAATAGAATGTTGAACGTGACTTCGTTTCCTTTGACATTGGCCGATCGCTCCATCTCTTTCCACAATCTCAAAGCAGTATCCATTTCAGTCGATGTTACACGGGACGAATACTTGGTAGCAAATGCCAAAGCATAATTCCAATGAGCTTTCCGCAGCGTTAATCCTGCATTTTTGACATCAGCGATCAGCGTAAAGTAACGCAGCATCGACTCCGAATTTCGCTTTGGTGGCGTTCCCATAACCTTGAGTAGTCTATTACGCCACTGCCAGGTGAGGTGCAGCATTCTCGGTTCGGGTAGCTGAAGATATAGGTTGTATATTGGCTCGAGAGTTGTTCGGTAGGGATGGCGCAGCTTGTACGAGACGGCGTTGCATAACTTGGCGATCAACTTCTTCGTTTCGTCATCTGTCCTGAAAGTTTCCTCCACTGTTGGATATTCCACGTCTCGTCTGTTTTCCGAAACCCGAAGCTTCTGGCCGTCCGGTTGAGCATAACCCCTCCGGTAGGGATCCTGATAATACTCCAGATGCTCTTCCACCGTTGTCGAGTTGTCCTGAGGTACTAGAGCCTTCAGATGCCGTGGATCATGTGCGTATTGAGTGTGAAACCTCTGGTTTACCGGCGGCATCGGAGCGACAGCGGCGGAAGAGGCGGTGCTATAATTGTTCGAGACATGTCGGGACCGTGGAACAGGCGAGGCACGTCGAGCCTGGGTGGCGGGCGAAAAGGTCGAGAGAAGCCATAGCGAGCTCCGGGAGCACGACGGACTCGAATTCGAACTCGGAGTTGGTTTCTTCTTTTGCGGCGTCTGCTTTCTAGCATCTCTCGCACAGCAGAGGCTCCTCCTTGCGGTCGTAACCCCAAAACTGGCCGACGGTCGGTTCGAAAGCACCGCACAGAGGGAGCCGTCTAATCGACTGGAGACTTTCATGAGCTCCTCCTCATGATGCTGCGACCTCTGATGCGGTAGCCGTAGCAGTTGGATTTGCTTGCACAAAATGGGTAGCAAATAGGTATTTGAACAAGACAAAGTGGCGCTGAGAAAGAAATCAGATCGGCAATCTCTCTCAGGGAAGAGCTAACGGCAGCGCAAGTTGAGACGGAGGCTTGTTCTTGTAAGTGGGACCTTTTTTTGAAATGCTTTTTTACTACACTATGATTCGCGCCAAGCTGCACTTAAGTGTCCCGCTGTGTAGGTTACAATAAAAGCCGCACATTGAAACAAACCGCTTGCACGGTTTAAATATGGACAACAGCATCATAGATGATACTGAATTAAGAAACAATAGGTCTCAAGATGACCTTATCCAAGAATAGTCTATAGCAATAAGTCTACAGATTTTATTATAAGTGAACTCTTTGGTTTGTTTGTTAATACAATTGGGTGTCGACCTTCGCATACAGTTTTATTTCAACCCACCTTTTTGATATCCCGTTGTCGGCGATAAGATTTACCGACGTATCCCCAAAATTTCCACTTCAACACCACAGCATAGAGCCTCATGCCACGGACCGAGTGACATTTACTCCCATTCTAGAGCGCCAATTGACGATGTAGGCTTCAGCTTTTTCTCTCAACAACCCAAATTTCCAACAAATACTGATCGCAGCCATAGATTTGGCCATGGGAGGCAGACAGATCCGACCCGCAAGGGTCTTCCAGACCGTGACGGAGGAGCTTAACCACAACGTCCTCGGCGGCAAGTCGATCCCTACGCCGCCATGGTATAACATCATGCAATCAGTCCCTCCCGCTGAAACCCTCGTCCGAAACGTCACACCCCGACACCAAGCGCCCTCACGCAGAGCCACCAAGCCCAAGAAGCTCTTCCGACCTCAAAGGATAACATACCCTGAAGATAGACTACGATCGACCTTCTACCGAGACCATCCTTGGGAGCTTGCGAGGCCCCGTGTTATTCTTGAGTCGGATGGAAAGGATTATCAGTACTGCCGGTGGGAGCATGGCTTGAAACAACGTGGCATCCCCTTGACGGGTGAAAGGCAAGTTTTTGGATCTGCTGTTACATGACTGTTAGGCTGACTTTATGTATAGTGTTGTGCAGCGCCAACTATGGATGATGAACGTCAAGGGATTCTCGGAAAAGAAAGCATACGACCTGGCCCGCCGTGAATTCTACCGTCTGCGCCAAGAGGAGGAAATCGAGAAGCGAGTGGCTCAGGAAGAAGCCAAATACGTCGGCGCTTACTTTGGCCAGACCCGTATCGATGTTGCCCACACCCTTGAAGACCGCGAATTCGAGAACTGGAAGCTCTGGGCTGGAAAGGAGACGGAGCGACAGGAGCAGAACCGCAACTCGGAGATTGAAAGCTTTGGTCTGGAAGAAGAGGCTGAAGAGGTCGTGGAAGATGTAGAGGCAGAACCGGAGGCCAAGGCTGAGGCCGCGGAAGGCAAGAAGTCACCTTGAGGCGGATGATACCCGTCATGTACACAACCCTTGTATTATTGTCTATCAGAAAGCAAAATTCACGCATTTCCCAAGGACGACTCTTGGATTGGGCCTCATCCCTCTAATCTTTCCCGCCATTCCAATCAAGTCGCTCGCCGAGCATTGAACACCATCTCTCCGCAGCACTCAACTCCGTACTTCTGAGCCACCTCCTTGTGCTGCACCAATATATCGGCAATACCGGTGTAATAGAAGAGCTTTCCAGTAAGGCTCAGGGTTGTGATGCGCGCCCAAGATTCGATGTAAATGATATGCATTGAGTTTTCTGGGACAATGTAGAGAAGCTTAAGCAGGTGGGCAGCTAATCCAACAAAGAAGCCAGTGGCAGGCCCGTTGGTGAAGATGCATGTAGGATATCGCATCAGAGCACCAATATCGTTGGCTGGTGGTGTCATCAGAGCCGGAAAGATGTCGAGAATGCTGAGAAGAGCTGTGAAGGGTGTTGTCACGAGTGACTGGTGGATCTGACGGGCACGAGTGACAGTAACAGTGTCGTAGGTTCCAGGCCGCGTACCCTCGGCAGCACACAAGACTTGTATCTCGGCTTCGTAATCTTCAAGATGATTGGAAGACATGGTATCTTCAGAAGAAATAAGATAGCGACGATGTAAGTTGTGAAAGCTGCAATATCCATCATCCATCATCATGAGCATCTCCTTGGTGTGGCCACCAGAGCCCAGGACGAAGAGGTAGTAGTCATGGGAGTTGCAGCGTCGTTCGCGAGAAGCCTGCTTGCTGGGCTTGGTGTTACGACGGCGTCTGATAAGCTGGATGTGACGAGCCTTGATTTTGTTAATATTTTTGTCGACACTGAAGGGGTTAACTTACAGTGAAGAAAATGAGGGCGAGATTGCAAATAAACAAAAAGGTGAGAAAAACAGTGGCAGGTTGAAAGGATCTCCAAACGATTGTAGCGAAAGCAAGAATTACACCTGCTAAACCAGCCAAAATCTGAATGTGCTCCATGTTTGCGATTTAGACTTATACCAAGTCGGGTGTTGATGAGGCCAAGTGTTCAAGATAGAGGAGAGAGGTTAAGTTTAGGAATTAATAGATGTGTAACAAAAATAACCGATGCTTTTCCCATCAAATCCACGCTTTGAAATATGTGTGATTCGGGGTGCAGCACCAGATTTTAAGGAGGTAGTACAAGCTGGTAGAATTCATCTGCGTTTAGGAATGAAGTCGAGAGTGGATTGTCTGTCACAGCTCTTGAGCACTGTCAGGCACGGCCCACAATATGCTACCTAGAGGTAGGTAGTAGGTTGAAATAACGAACAGCCTCGATCGCCTTGGACGATATTTGCTCTATATCGATACTTTCCAACAATGGGTTTATAGACTCCAGGCCATCTTTTACTTTTCGTCTAATGATTATGCTATTCACCTAAGCTTTAAGTCCAACTATAACAGATTCATGCAAGACTACTTGCATCGCTGAGCTCCAGTTACCCTGGACCAAGTATTAAACTTGACGAATATTTCTAAATCGCCAGTTGATGGCTGGTATAGCACAATTTCTCCAGATAATCACCCTATATAGAGATTATTCCGATGTGATGAACTCAAAGGTGTGCTTAGTCACTACAACACTGCCCCAAGTAGCTTGGCCAAAATGAAATCGGACTTTATCCCATCCGTGAGCCATGGTTGGGTGCTTTGTACAATGTTAGTCACTTGCCATTGCCGATATCCGTCATTTACTGTGTCTATCTACTGCTCAGTGAATCACCCCTGCGGTATATCAGCAGTACTAAAGAGAAACTGCTCCCGCTCTACAGGTATTTTAACTTTGTGAGAAGCTCAACAAGTACAGCATATTTATAAGCTACTAACCAACATGGGCGCTGTCATATCAGCGATTCGGTCAACAACCTCGACCATTTCTTACGGTCTCAAAACAGTCTTGACTCTACATAAGCAATTCTCTTCCGCTCTTGCTCGAGCCGCCTCAGAACCAGGATTTCCTGTGCCAAACCCGACGCACTCATATTGGCTTGACGACCCGCCCTTCCCCGCGCTATGCGACATCCAAGATGACCAACTCCCGCAAGACGCTGATGTGGTCATCATCGGTAGCGGTATCGCAGGAGCAGCAGTAACTAAATCGCTGCTTGAGCTTTCCGATACCAATTTGAGAGTCGTTGTCTGTGAAGCAAGACAGATATGCAGCGGTGCGACAGGAAGAAATGGAGGGCATGTTAAGAGTTCGCCCTATAGTGAGTTTGCCATGTTTCGTAACAAATTAGGGCCCGAGGCTGCGAGGAAAGTAGTCAGGTTTAAGAGAAGCCATTTACACATGATGAAGCAAGTTGGAGAGAAAATCGGATATGGCGAGGTTAGAGAGGTCGACACGGTGGATTTGTTTCTGGGCAAGGAGGACTTTGAGAGTGCAAAGAAGCAGGTGGACGAGACTGGGGGGTGGATGCCTGAGGAGAAGCATACGATCTGGGAGGCGGAGGAGGCGAGGAAGCAGGTGAGATATCATCCCTATGAGTGAGTGAATGTTGATGCTGATGGTGACAGTTTGGCGTGAATGAGCTTGTTGTCGGTGCTTTATCTTATTCTGCTGGTGCTCTCTGGCCATATCGCCTCGTCACGGGTGTATGGAACCATCTCCTCGAGCGATACCCTGGCCTAAGTATCAACACTCACACACCTGTTGGGAGCACCGCCCGTACTGCGGATGGTTCCTACACAGTCAAGACATCTCGCGGAACCATCAAGGCGAAACATGTCATTCATACCACCAACGCCCACGCAGGACAATTACTCCCTAAACTCAGAGGCTCACTCTGCGGTGCCATCGCACACATGAGTGCCCAACGACCAGGCGCTTCATTCCCATCTTCACACGGAAACCGTTCATGGTCACCGATCTACAGTCCAGGCTTCGATTATGTCACGCAGCAACCAGATAGACCAGACGGAACACCAGGTGATCTCATGGTAGGCGGAGGTTTCTTCAGAAGTCGTGAAGAGGGCATCGATCAGATAGGAATATGGGACGATAGCCAGACCCACGGCCTCCCCATGATTCACGTCCGGGGCGTCATGCCAACCATATTTGAACCGCAGTGGGGAGAAGGGAGTAAGCTCGTCAAAGCCTGGACAGGAATTCTTGGTTTCACGGGCGATTTGATGCCCTTTGTTGGAAGAACCCCTGGATCTCCTGTCAAAAAGGATTCAGGAGAGTGGATGGCTGCGGGATTCTGCGGTGAAGGTATGGTCTGGGCTTGGCTTTGTGGAACGGCATTGGCGATTATGGTTCTAGATAAAGAGGGTGAGGATTTAGAGGAGGGAGTTGGGAGACCTGGAGGGAAGTTGGACGAGTGGTTTCCGAAGGAGTTGTTGAGTGTTGATAATGCGAGGTTGAGAAGGGCGGATATAGCTAACATGGCGGACGCAATTGATGATCTTTAGGCTTTTTAAGCTAGGTAGTTCTTATTAAAGCTTGAGCATATTTATCAATTTATCATGCTCTAACGGTTACCAAGTGAGTGAATAGTAAAGCAGTGCTGACAGCTGTCTGCCAGCTGCAAAGGCGGGTCACGCATATATCTCAGAATTAATCTTAGCAATACCAAAATTTACTTTTATTTTCTCATCAGCTAACCTGGTATCTAAGCCAAAAGGATACCTTTTTTCTTTCTTTTTCGTTTCGTTTATTTTCTTCTTCTTTCACATCAACGCATTTGACTTTCACTCTTTCTTGCATTATACCATGGCCTAGCTCTTCGCAACATGCAAGAACTCTTCTTTTTCATCCTTATTGACTATCTCATCGCTCGTCTGGTTTATTCTATTTCTACTCATGTCCGCGTCCAACATGTTGTCGGAAGAGCGTATAGATTCATGGCGCCAGCGCGTCCCCAGTCGTCTTGATCGCGACGATCCTTTTGAAGGCGATGGATTTGAGGAGCGCCCTTCAACACGACTCGTAAGTCCTACTTACGAGAACGTTAACTCCAATACTGATAGTTTATCTGAAGACCTTCCGTGAAACCTATCCACCTCGAAACCGTCCTTCTACACGTCTGAGCATTCTTCGTGCTGCCACGCCCCTGTTTGGGCGCTCTTCTATACCCCTTAGCCGACCTACGTCAGCCATGACGGAACGACGCGCGGAAAGTAATCGACGGCCTTTTCTTACCTTGCTCAGTCGTAAGCGCAAAAGAAAGGAGCAGGAAGTTGAAATCCCCCGTGAGCCGGTTCGTTTGAACTTTTTGTTTGTTGGTAGTAAAGCGGCGGGACAGACATCTTTGTTATTGTGAGTTTCCGAAAGATATTCATGTTAATGTAAATGCTAACTTGATATAGCCGTTCTCGCTATGGTTACTTTCCTCAGGCAAGTTAGGTATCCTCTCAAGTGGTCAGCTAGCTAACATCGATAGTCCGACGCCCTCGCCCGTCCACTGTATGAAACTTATGTCAACGATCGAGTCTACCACAACCAGCCTGTGCGCATGGAGATGTAGGATACCTCTGGTGTGCCAGACTTAAACACTGTGGAGAAATTAACCTATATCGAATGGGACGCCATTTTCCTTTGTTTCGATATCTCGGACAAGGTGTCCATGTACACAATCATTCAATGGGTGAGCGCACGCAATTTGCTGGCCAACAGGACAAGGACTGACACAAGCAGTGGCACCATGCCTCAAACCACGGATTCGCCAAGTCTGCGAAGTTTGAACCACTATTGTATCTAGTAGGTCTCAAGAAAGACCTCCGCGATCAGTGCTTTTTGGAGGATCACCGAACTGGCTCTGCGCATTCCTCTTCGGACTTGGTGGCGTATCCTACTTGCTGCATCTGCCATTCAGAGGTGAGTTTACTATTATCACCTTTACCATTCTTTACCTCTGGGTTAGTCGTCTGACTGTTCACAGGCGTCATGGCAGGCTGTACGAATCGGAGCGCAGAGATACGTTGAATGTTCAGCTGCTACAGGTGAGGGAGTAAAGCATGTGATTGACGACTCTGGACGAGACGCTATGCGCAAGTTTATTGGAGGGGAGTGGCTTGAAGATGAGGTTGTTGCTCCCAAGAAGAAACGTCGATTCTTCTGAAAACGGGAGAATGTTGAAGTGCGAACGATGGTTGGTTTATGGCTATTTGGTTGCAGGATGATTGCTCTATGATTATTGAAATGATTTTGAAGACGGTAATAGAAAACCTACGACCTAGACTTAGGAGGAAAAAGGTTAATGAGTGAATAATAGTCTGAGTCACCATAAGATGGCTTAACTATCGCGCCTATCATGATGTCAAAGTCAAGCTTTTGGCTTTACCTGGGATTATCAACTTGGTAGAACCAGTTGCTCGTGTAATGTCATATAACTAAGGCCTATACTATAGCGTCGATTTCGTAGGCTTGATGCTATGTTACATCGCTTATGCATAGCCACTATTCCAAGCCCATCAGCTGCTACCTTTGATAGATTGCTTGTCTTTTCATCTTCAGCGTTATGCCACAAAGTCGTCGGCTCTGTAGCCCACCCATTGCCTAGTGTACGAATTTAAAATCCAGACGCTGCTGGCCTTCGTCTGTAGTGTTAAGAAGATAATCCTGCTGTTGTTCCTTGGACAAAGCATTCCAATTCCTCTCACGAACCTGGTTCCGCCAGATATAGAACCACTTGACCAGATAGAATAGAACAATATTGGCAGACGTGATGCCAAGAATCACCCTGTTTCCTCGACGATATAATGGTTGATCATCTTCACGGAAAATATTAGACGCAACAATATTACCGCTCTGTACAGTCATGTTGTACAAAGCGGCACTGATAGCTCTCGTGCGCACACTATTGCTGTTCTTGGCGTTCCATCCTACGAGAATAGCGTGGCAGTAGGGATAGCTGAGAAGGCCTGTGATGAGAGCGTATCGAACCCAGGGGGATATGTCACCAGGGAGAACGACGAGGGCGAGAACCCATGGGAAGATCCAGATGTTGGAGAGCGATGATAATATACCCCGTTCTTTGACTCGGCCGGAGACCCAGGTGATAATGAGTAAGTTGACAGCGAAGAGAAACTGGGAGGGGATGGCGAGAAGATTGGCTTGGAAGACGGTAAAGCCAATTTGACGAAGGATGAAGGAGAGATACGTATTGAAAGGGGCGGGCGGGATGTAGACCATGAGACCGAGGATGTACAATGGCCACTGCTCCCAATCTTTGATGGCTTTCCAGAGCTTAGAGAGATTAACTGCTTCTCTGATATGGTGTTAGTACAGAAACTGTATAGCCGAAGTGGTATTCGACGTACCGGTTGTTCATATCGCCTTTGCTGGGATCATCTCGAAGAAGTCTGTTCACCATGATATACTCTTCGCGCTCAGAGAACCAGCCATCTTTACCGCGGAACCAGCTCTGAGTTTGACACGGACCTGGAGGCATAAGGACCCATGAGAAGAGACCGATGATAAAAGTGCAAATGGATTCGATAAGGAATCTACAACCGGTGAGTTTCAGTCACAAGAGTTAGTTGCCGTTGAGTACTTACAGCCAACGCCAACCACCCCATCCTAGTATTCCACGCATTTGAAGAATACCAGCAGCAAGTAGAGAGCCCACAATGTTGCTAGTACTAAGAGCTGTCCAGAAAAAGGCCAGTCTAATGGGTAGCTCATTGGATTTGTAAAAGTACGTGAGCCAAAGGACGATGTCACTATACTTTGTTAGATACTATCGCACTTAAGGACACAACCAGACTCACGGGATGAATCCACCCATGAAAAGACCCAAGAGAGCCTTAATGGCAAAATAAGCGCTTCTACTGTGTAGAGCAGCCTGTGAACCCGAAACGAGGGACCAGCTGCATATGAGGAAGGGGATCCATCGATCAGCACCGAGCTTCTTGCTGATCAAACCGCTTGGAAGCTCGGCGGAGAGGAAGCAAACCAAGAAGATCTAATTTTGTGTCAGTTGGAACTTAGTATTGTGAACAGAGAGGATACAGACTGTTTGGCCGTAGTTGAAGTCATTAGTGTTCATGCCTACTTCTGGTAACTATACAAAAGTATTAGTATAGTTTTGAAAAGGCATCGAAATGGCCGTTCACATACCATGTTATCCGAAATGGCACGGTTGATGTTACGGCGGTGGAAGTCTAGAGAGAGAAACATAACCCATGCCCACAAACAAATGCGAAAGTCGATCTGAGAAAAAAAAGATCTTTATGTTAGCGAATCTCATGTGGTGAGACAGTAGCCTGCCAAATTCCTTCAGATATCTTCATAGGGTAAATACCTTTCGAATAAGCTTCTTTTCTTCATGGTCTGTCCAAGTAAAGCTGGGATCAAATCGGTGACGATTCTCATATTCAGCTTTTTCATAGACCTTTCTCCATCGATCGGCAATTTCTGGATCCGTAAAGGGGTGTTCAATCGACGAAGCAGCAGATTCGTCGCCGCTGTCAACGGTAGATTGGTCCTTGACATCGACCACCTTGGTGGTCTTGTCGTGATCTTCACTTGCAGCCATTATGTGGACGGTTTCAGGCAGCAGTTGTTGTTAAGAGTGTCAAGAACAATAAGAAGAAGCCGCGGAGATGTCCAAAGATTGATATTGCTTGATGGATGCATAGCCGGTTTATAAGCAGTAGAGCTCTCTGCATTTTCCACCTTGATTGGAAGCTTGAGACTACCGCCACAATACATGGTAAGCTACTTGTCGAAGAAACTAAAACGGGGCTATCAATGTCGCGATGAGCTTCGAAAATCACCTCAAGTCTAGGCGAAGATGTGTGCTATAGACACAGCAACCCACCTCAAGGCTCATTGACGCCCCTCTAGCTGAAACAGGATATTATAATCTAAGTAGAGGTAATTTCCTTCATAAGGCTCGCTTAGGTATTCTGGCTCATCAAGGGGTTGAATTGGGCTATTATCTGCATGGCTGAAGGGTCATGGAGACCAGAAGCCAATGACGACCCCTCGACAAGGCTGCGTAAGTAAGTCAATGTTAAGCTACGTTGTATTAAGCGTACAATTAGTATAAGATGTGATGTCGAATTTGACTAGAATGGCAGTCTATTGAGGGGGTTCGATATATCTCATAACGATAGATATGGCGTGCTAGCCAAGGAGAACCATCGGACCAATCGCTGAGAGAACCGACCGACAACCCGCGAAGACCCAGAATCAAGAATTGTTCCCGAGATCATATAGATCTTAATCAATCAGAGTGTGAAGTGGTGGTTAAGCCATGTAGATATGGCTGACGAGGGTTGAAGCTGTGTTGTTCGGGAGTTTGTTTTACCAATATCTGCCCTATATAGTGTAAGACTCGGTCGATCGTAACTCGTCTATATTTAACCACATATAATCTCAATGCATCCAAAGTACTCATATATGGTATAATAAGCGCTTAGGCAATCTTTCACCATCCGAGCTATCAACTTAGTCTCACTGATAGTGGTCAATCGTCGCATTGCGTGACCCATCCCCAGACATTGCGCCAGCCACCACAATATCTTCTATCCAACGTGTCAGGGTTGCGCAATGTCTTGTTATAACACCTGAATACGGTAATGCATTGGCTGTGAGTGTCTGAGATCATCCTGAGGTCGCATTGCATCTCTATCTCATGGATTGCGTGATTTGAATACAACATGAGCCTACTACACCTTGTTAATCAACATAATGAATGCTACACTCGCGCAATGCATTCCAAGCCAGATTTGGGTCCGACAGTATCATTGATGCTTATTTTGAGGCATAAATATGACGGGTACAAGCTTCCGAACCTGAGTTTCCCCTCATTGTGAATACCACAAACGAATGTTCAGTTGCTGGAAGTGAGCAGTGTATATAAAGGGCTATAACTACCTCTCAACTAGACGCTGCTCTACAATTCCAAGCGCACATCTAAGACTTATATAACAAGCTCCATAAAAAGTTTGCAATGGCTCCTTCAGCTGTCGAAACCACGACAAACATCGTCTCAGAAACACAAAAAGTAAATCTATACTCTGGCCATGTCGAGGGCGCTTATAAAGAGCTAGCGCCTACTACCTACACCCGGGAGGCTGAAGAGAAAGGAATTGATGGCCATGCTGCTGCCAAAGTAAGTCTACTAGAAGTAATAATTCATTGTTCATAGGCTGACTTCTCAGTATCCCAACTATCTTCCAACTTGGAACAAAGACCAAGTCTATCCTCCCCTCGAACCCTTCGAGCACTACGACCACGGCAAAGACGCAGACACCAGTTTTACCAACCTCATCAAGTCCGACACTAAGATCTCCCATCTCACTCCAACGATCGGCACTGAGATCGAAGGCGTCCAACTGAGCAGTCTCTCCGATGCCGGCAAAGACGAACTTGCTCGATACGTCGCCGAGCGTAAAGTCGTAGCCTTTCGAAACCAAGACTTTGCTGATCTTCCCATCTCCGAAGCTCTCAAATTCGGAGGATATTTTGGTCGTCACCACATCCATCCTACGTCTGGTTCTCCAGAGGGTCATCCAGAGATTCATCTCGTCCATCGAAGTGCGGGTGATAGATCGTACGAGGAGTTTTTTAAGACCCGCGTGAGCTCTGTTGCGTGGCATTCTGATGTCACATATGAGGAGCAGCCTCCTGGGACTACGTTTCTTTATGTGCTTGACAACCCTGACACTGGAGGCGATACCCTATTTGCCAACACTGCTGAAGCTTATAACCGTCTGTCACCCACGTTCCAAAAGCTCTTGCATGGACTCAAAGCAACACACTCTGGTATTGAACAGATCAACGCCAGTGTGAAAAAGGGCAGTGCTAAGCGTCGCGAGCCTGTTGTGAACGAGCATCCCATCGTAAGAACACACCCAGTCACAGGTGAAAAGTCCTTGTTTGTCAACCCTCAGTGTAAGTTTCCCTATCCAAGCCCCATGCCCTGGTATAATATTAACGCAGTTACCAGTTACACGAAGCATTGTAGGCCTCAAGAAAGAAGAGTCTGATGCTATCCTCAACTTCCTTTTTGAGCACATTGCCTGGGGTGCAGATTTCCATGCCCGCGTCAAGTGGCAGAAGGGAACTGTTGTAGTTTGGGATAACCGATCAGTTCAGCACACTGCTATCCTAGATTGGCACTCTGGTCAGCGTCGACACTTGGCTCGAATCACTCCTCAGGCTGAGAGACCGTATGAAACACCTTTTGAGGGCTAGAATCAGTAAGATGTAGATAACAGAAGAATACACGAATCGTTTTCATTGGACCCTGACCTTACCTCTTTTTGGCCTACTCAAAGCTTTAAGCAAGAATGAAGAGGGGCATCGTAAATTAATGCCGTGGCTATTTGGTTGAAGCCGCCTTTCGAACATTACGGCTCTTCTATTCTTCGATTTTGCTGTAGGAAGGCTCTTACCACGGCGCCATCCACATGGTAGAAGTGAGATTCGAGATAACATTCACTCCTCTGCCATCGGCATGTCGTCAAGATTTCCAGAAGACCATCGCCACGATTCCCAGAGTATGGAACTAAGTCTCACCATTCTCACAGATCTTGGATCAATGGACGATCCTCAAGGTCTCGTTTGCCGTGGACCCAGAAGCTAGAATAAATCGATTCCCCACAGACGACGTATACCCACGCCGGATGTGTTATGGGGTCGGCGATAGCGATAGGGGGCTACATTCCTGGGCCAAATGTCACTCACTTACACGATATTCTGGGCCCTTGGTCTTGTAGCTGTCGTAAGCCGGGGACTCGGGATGGCTTAAAAACTTGCCAGGAGTAAGCCACAAGATAATCTTGAACTGCGCCAAGGTTTTTGTCTTGGATGTTGTTGAAGATAGTCTCAGATGAACCACGTGTAAGTGAGATGAGACAGTCCGCGAAGCTCATTACGAAGCTTCATAGCCATTCATGCCTATCAATACAATAATATAAATATGATATCAATTGAAATGATGTCGATGATGCTCAAAATTCTCATCTGCCCTTCAGTTCCCATATCATATTCGCTGCATTTAGTCTAGTCCAGGAACAACTGGAATTTTGCCACGTCCGCCGTCAAAGGCACAAGGCATCTAGAGCTACATAGCTTCAAACTTAGAAGTGTTACCCATTAGGAATTATAATTTAATTGATAAACGCGGGCTTGTCACAAGAGTCGGGTATAAGATGGCAAGGTCGCTCACCCGTTTGCGGCTGTTGTCTCAGTCTCTCATTAACCACCAGCGCAACAACTTGGAATTTGACCATTCTCTTGTTCTTTGATCGTGTTACTTTTACAGGTCAAATCCACTCTTTTGAAACAAAATCGACAGACAGTTTAAACCCGCACATCCATACGCACACACTCACATTCACACACGTTGTATAACACATACATATCACATACACATCACATACACCATGAAGGCTGTTATCGCCCTTTCTATTCTGGCATGCGCCATCTCTACCACCACAGCTTCAAGTGTTCATCACCGCCGTGACAACTACCTCCCTGCTGCTGGTATGCCCAAGGCAGGATATAACGCTTATGGAGGAAACTATGATCATCCCGAGACCAACCAGTATTCGCCCGTCGGTCAGGAGCAGGATTCTTCCAACTCTGGTTCAACCAGCTCCAGCTCCAGCTCCAGCACCAGCGCAAACAAAAACGCAAGCCCCGCTGTCGAGGCCACTACTTCATCGTCGTCAACGTGCATGTCAAGGAGCAAGCTTGAGTCCATTGTCAACAAGTATGTGTCTACCTTCTCAGGTATCACCGATGGTGGAGCGTTGGCGAGGACGATCTTCAATGACGACGTAAAGTTTTATTCGCAGTCTATTTGGTGGACTTCATCTTCCAAGAAGATCAACAAGTACGCCAAGGTAAGAACTCTTTTATTATTCCCTACTCCCATGCAGCATTATGCTAATACATACACTCTAGAATGACCACTTCCCTCCCGTCTTCAACAACCTCAATGAGCTTATTGCAGGCAACACTGAAAAGACCAACGACCCTAGTGCTTTCATCAAGGGTCCCATCGCCTACGGCTGCAACAGTTTCACCTTCTACTGGAAGGGTGACTTTGAGGTACCCCGCGGCAGCAAGCATGGCCGAGGCAATGGCATCGACATGGTCTTCCTGAGCAGAAAGACTGGAAAGATCAAGAAGGCTTTCTCTGAGTACAACACTCTCAACCAGGTTTACAACTGGGGTGCCCACATCACTTGGTCCAAGGACAATGTCTGCTGTGATTGCCCTGTTGTGTTTGACCCCAAGTGCAAGTGCAAGTAAGATAACTGCTTGGCTGGGCATATTTGTGTTGGGTTTGGGTTTTGGCTTGTAAGATAGCTAGCAGAAGGGTAGAGGCAAAGGAGTTTGGGGCTTTGTATTTGGATTCGGGTATCAATGTGCTTAGACAGGCATTCAATACACATAAAACCTTTACAATTGCACTTTACTATGGCCCGAGATGATACATGACTCGTGAAGTAATATCTCGACTACTCCTACCTGAGTCTGTTATAGACGACTAGACACTCTAGACTCATCGCCCAAGAAGACATTGATCAACTTCGAAAACTCATCCGCATACTGATACAGGAACCCGTGCCCAGAATCAGGATACAGATGCAACTGCGCCTGGGCATTCTTCATTTTCCTCCACACGACAATACTATTTTCCGTCGGCAACAAAACATCATCGCTCCCTGTCTTGGGTCAGTATATTCAGCACCACAATGACATATCCTGCTTACCATTTGCAATCAAGACAGGTATACGGAGCTCCTCAAGGCGGTCATAAGACGCATCTTTGGCTTGGTTCGGATCCATAAACTTTGCAAAAGCAATCGCCTGCCTGTGAGAACTTTCCGGATCAACATGCTCAGTCCTATCCTTCCTCGCTCTTGTGATTCTCTTCCATGCAGCCTCACCCGCGGCTTTACTCTTCTCCGATACACCAAACATACTAATCATGAAGGCCTCCTTATGCTCCTCTTCTGTTTGGGCCACCTTGAGGAGATTGAAGGGCGTCAGATCGGGTGCTGATATTGTGCCCTCGCCACTACTAGGCATCGTTCCGCAGAGAATCAAACGGCGGACAAGGCCTTTACCGTTGAGGGCGACGAGTTGCGCGACGCATCCGCCCATGGAGAACCCCATCACATCAGTCTTATTGACGCCGAGTGCCCGTAGGACATTGATGTAGTACTGCGCCCAAATGAAGTATTGCTTAGGGACTTGTCCTTCTGAGCGGCCTACGCCGGCATTGTCAATCATGATAACCGGCCTCTTAGCGGCGATTGGGTCTATAAGCGCTGGGTCCCAATGATCCATTGTTCCCCTTATCTCATCAGAACCGAATGTATACGGACGACAGAAGGAATACTCACCTAAAGTGCATACACAATGTGAGAGGCACGCCATTGTCCGAGCCGAAGCGTCGGTAGGCAAATTTGATGCCATCTACAGTGATGAACTGGTTTTGGGCAGTTTCGTAAGTTGACATGTTGCAACTCTCGGGGGGTATATGAAATCAAATTAGGATTATTTTTTGATGTATCTGACTGTTGTTGTATAGGTAGATATGTGAATACCAAAATATGCCGAGGTTCTTGGTCGGCTTTTGACGTCAGCTGATCTGGGGAACCCTGTCTATGAATACTTTCCTGATTGGGAAGTTTTATGTTAATTTTATCTCGCATGGCTGATATTTTTAAGTGTTATAATAGATTCTACTTTTAGAGTTATGTAAAGTTAAACTAAGTCTAAGAACTAATAACCCCCAAAGAACAATGGAGTCTCCAGACTTAAAGAGAAACTAATTAATTTTAGACGGAGACTTTAATATCGCGGTCGTCTATATGCAAAACTGAGATAGCCCGAGATGCCGATACATTAGTCAATGAGCCGGCTTTTAGGCGAAGAACTGATCACTAACGGTTCTCGATATCGGCGACAAATCTCCAACCGTTGACTTTATTCTTTGTCTCTATTGGATCGCGTCTCTTGGGGTTAAGTAAACTGGAACCCCAAACCACGAACTGCAAAGATCGTCACGGTGCAACACAAGCATCGTCTTCTTTCACAACGTGATGCCGTCACCGACTCGAACCATTGACTTGAGCGAGAGAGGAGGAGCTATCTGTAACAGGCAACCCGTTCCGCTATTCTGGAGAATAAGTTGGAAGAGCTGAAAAGAAAGAGTTCAGGGCATGACCGTTGGCACTTACACCCCGCATCTTCTCCACGATTTCAACTCCCTTAAACAGGTTTCAATCGGTCCGAAACCTGGAGATCGATTTATACAGCGGACTAGGTAGCGGAATGGGCAGCGGAATTGACGAGGGAAGGACGAATGTAGGTAATGTTTTGCAAGCATTAGAATATTAGCCTTCATGGATCAGGATGTAAAGAAATAATCACCTGGAGCTTAGCCTAAACCACGATAAACTGGCTCTCTAATTTCGTCTTTTGCTCTCGCTAGCCAAGCCTTGTGATGCTCTGAGGCGTATATATATCGTGACCCTTCCCATATGCTTTCACTGCCAGCTAAGTCTATGTCTCTCCATTGCCCATCATGACGCCCTCACACGCTGTCATACAATTCCTGTTTGCATCACTGGCTCTTGGCCAGAAGGTCTATTTTGATGCCCAAGGGCCTACAGAGCGTCCTCAATGCAAAGCCACAGAGACAAGTGAGCCTAAATACACATATACACCCTTTAGCTACACTCTTTCCGAGACTGTGAGATACGCTACCTCAGTGCCTGCACCCACCACCACAACTACATACGCCGATCCACCAGAGTCACTCATCTCTCTTGTGCCTTCTCTTTCTTTTACAACATGGGGAAAATGGGATCCAAACGCCACCACCAAAGCGTCAGATACGGATGATCCGTACGGCCAAGCTGCATGGACTGCTCTGTGGGAACATGCAAACCCTCCCAACTTCACCGAGACGGGAATCTTCAGCACGACCGTGTCTCCCACTCCAATCCCGAGCAGTGAACTCATTCTTCCGCCGCGAGATTACTTCGGTCCATCGGACTGCTACAATTTCCCAAAGAACTTTAGCTTTGGCGTTGCGAGCTCTGCAAGTCAGATCGAGGGCGCTACTGCGGAAGAGGGCAAGGCGCCATCTCTCATGGACATTCTGATTCGAGATGATCGTGCCAAGGATTACGTTACGAATGAGCACTATTACTACTACAAGCAAGATATCGAGCGTGTTGCTGCCATGGGCGCTAAGCATTTCTCGTTCAGTATCGCGTGGACCAGAATCTTGCCTTTCGCGCTACCCGGCACACCTGTGAACCAGGAGGGAATCGATCACTATAACGATGTGATCAACTTTATTCTTGACAAGGGAATGACTCCTGAAGTTACACTTCTTCACTTTGATACCCCTCTTCAGTTCTACGGCAACAACATCACAAAAGCTGCGGACAAACCTGAGATCGGAGGCACAAACGGTGGTTATCAAAACGAAACTTTCCAGGACGCCTTTGTTCACTATGCAAAGGTTGTCATGAGCCATTATGCTGATCGTGTGCCTGTCTGGTTCACTTATAACGAGCCTCTTCTTTACTCGTACAACGCCCTCTCGGTGTACAATGTCGTCAAGTCTCATGCCAGAGTTTATCGATGGTACAAGGAAGTGCTCGGTGGAAAAGGAAAGATTGCGCTCAAGTTCAACAACAACTTTGGTGTTCCACGAGACCCCAAGAGTGAGGCAGATGTGTATGCTGCGGACCACTTCAACTCTATTCAACTCGGACCATTCTGCAACCCTATTTACTTAGGTCAAGATTATCCTGAGTCGTTCAAAAAGACTTTTGATGACTTTGTTCCGCTGAGCGAGGATGATCTCAAGTACATCGGTGGCACGGCCGACTTCCTAGGCATCGATCCATATACCGCCACGGTCATCGCGCCACCCGTTCCAGACGATAAGGACAGTATTCTGGAATGTGCATCTAACTCAACCTCTACTTTCCGTCCTTACTGTGTCAATCAAACCACAACCACCGTCAACGGGTGGAACATTGGCTACCGCTCCCAGAGTTACGTCTACATCACGCCCACCTACCTACGAAGCTACTTGAACTACCTGCACAACACGTGGAGGACTCCAGTAGCTCTGACAGAATTTGGCTTTCCCGTTTTCGGGGAGGCGGAGAAGGAGCTGTCCGATCAGTTGTTCGACTCGCCCCGAAGTATCTACTACTTGAGCTTCTTGTCCGAGACTCTCAAGGCCATCTGGGAAGATGGTGTTGAAGTTATCGGAGCATATGCCTGGTCTTTTGCTGATAACTGGGAATTCGGAGACTATGATGCTCATTTTGGGATCCAGACAGTGAACAGGACGACGCAGGAGAGGCGATATAAGAAGAGTTTCTTCGATATGGTGGACTTTATGAAGGCGCGTGGCGTGGAGTGAGAGGTATGATGTGTGGATGACAGTTACATTAAAAATAGCTAAAGAATGTAGTTAATAAGCATATTCGGCCGTTATTTGGGTAAAATATTGAGGCCTCGATCTGAGGCTGTTCTTGGGTGTGTTCAGCGAGACCTCATAAGCTGATCAAACCAACGCACAATCCAAATTATCATGAGTTCGATAAACCCATCATATGACTGATATCCCTGTATCAGGATAATACAAGAACTATACTTATAATAAGACATAATCAAGCTGGATCTATGCGGTTAAACGTTACCAACCTTCATCTTTCACCTTTCTCTTACACGGTTAAGGCACCCTTGACAAAGAAAGCAGCACATTCCGCATATAATCACAAAGGCTGCTTGAATCCGGCTTCCCCGCAACATTGTCGTGGCGAAATGCTTGTTTTATGCTAGGGTGATCAAAGAATCTCTACTGTCAGTGTTCATAACTACTAAATCCTTTCGACTGTTTGCTCCTAGGGGGTGACCACTACGTAGGAGGTGTTGCCTACGCGGTGCAAACTTGAACTTGCTACGAGGTTGATGGTATGGATGGATTAAAGTATAATAAAAAGGAAAAACTTATTATCTTCTGCAGGTCGCTACGCGTTGCTACAAACATGGAGTCATGTGGCTACAAAAGCAAGGCAGCCACTTCCCCTGGTTATGATTGCTGCAACACACTTGCCCCTCACACAAGCAACAGAACATTTCTCGCTCTTATCATGCTGGGCTTGTCCCTCCTTCGAACTAAACTGTCCTTTCTTTTGCTGCCGCTTGTGCGATGATTGCGGACTATTGACAACATGCACCATCAATATAGTCACCATGAATGACAAGTCACGGGGTCTTACTATT
Source organism: Fusarium aywerte (assembly GCA_013186375.1). Lineage (NCBI taxonomy): Eukaryota > Fungi > Ascomycota > Sordariomycetes > Hypocreales > Nectriaceae > Fusarium > Fusarium aywerte. The sequence goes on along the minus strand of JABCQV010000121.1, from coordinate 17,175 downwards.
CCTATAAGAATGTGGTCGAGTGCACTTAAAATTTCACCCTCAGTCACCGACTATTCACCCTCTACCCCTTATCCCTCTCTCGTTTTCTAAATACACACGTATACACATACACACATATATATACTGAGTCAGTGGGTAATTCTTCAATGGATATCTAGCGGAAGCTTTCACTTCTATGCTATATAGCTGTTATCGCCCCTGTCATTTGGGTTCTCTGCTCGATCGTGCCTCAAACTCCCCTAATCCTGAGACTGCACGGATAAGTAGGAGCGTTATTACTATGTTTGTGCTCTTATCGGGTCATAAGATCTTCATGTCTCTTGCAAGTAACCATCGCAGAGGAAACCGATCAACTAGAAGTTGTATGTTTGATTGAGTCTGGTACAGAACCAGCAAGGGTCTACACCGGAATCCAAGAGGGTGACGAAATGGTAATCAAAGCTACTACAGGCGGCCATAGAGACACGTTCGCCATGGGCAGTGCATCCTTTCTACATAAACCGTTTTCTACAATTCCCCCTTTTCTTTCTTATCACCTATTTTATAACGCCGCCATTGGGTGAATGGGGGCCAGCCCTCATTACAAGAGTATAGCACTGAACAACGGCTTGCTGCTGCCATGGATGAAACCCTAGCTCAAAAGCCCATCAAGTTACCCACGATTGAAGGTGGATTCGAGCCCGCCTCGGCACCTTGTTGTACTCACTGCAATGGCAAAATCCGGTATTTGACCTACAAACTCTGCTGATTTTCGAGGGCTAATGACATGAGGACCATCTCCCCAGCCGGGAGTAGGATATAATCTCTCCACTGGCAACCCATCAAGGCTTAGGAAGCCAGTGTTGTCGGCCCAACAAGAACTCAAGCAGAAGAAGAATATACTCTTGCAATTATGGGGTTAAAAAGAGCTGCTAAAGCCAACGAGCCTTCGGGAGAAGGAATGTTGAAACCAGTTCTTTAAATAGTCAACAACTGGCAGCCCGTCAAAGTCACTTGTCACCACAGAAGCTGCCACAGAATGGATTCCCTTCGGTGTGAGCCTCGATGCCTCATTGGAAAAGAGGGTACTGGTTCGTGACCCCTACATGAAAGTCAGAACTTCCACTGTGTCAGGACCATGTACTCGAAAGTACCCAAAGAAGAATCCAAGCCTTCATTTAATGAGTACGAAGATACTAGACGAACCGTATATAATTGTCGACCAATGGACGCGCAGACCGGATCTCTTCCATCCGCTAAGACCTGGACAGATGAAGAGTTCCTGCCCGAACGCTACCGTTGGGGCACCCAACACTTATCGAAAAAGGGGGAATATTACGTTAAGCCTCCTGTCTGACGATCTAGGATATAAATTTACGAGGTCGATTCAACAAGTAACAATACTTCGGGCTTATATAATGGTCCGGTTAGTGTTCTTTGTGCAAGGCACTTGAAGGGTCACGGAATTGGCCGGCTCATGATAGACAGTCGTTCGAAATGATGGTGCATAGGTGCAAAGATTGAACAGTTTTGGCATCAAAATTTCCATTCTCAAGATCCCGTGGAATGTTTCTTGTCTTGCTGGCTGAGGTTTCGGATCGCCTTCATAATCTCTTCCTTTATTCCTTGCGGAGGAGTAGGTATTTGATCCTGGGAACTGGAAGGTTCAGGAGGTGTCGACTGAAGTCGAAGCAAGTTGGGATTATTTCGCTAAACATCAAGTTAGAAATTCCATACCCTCGTTGGAGATAGCGTCATGCCTTGGCCATTTAAGCTTCAGGCCGCTCAGTCTACGGTGATCTTTCTCATCACATGACATCTAGCACAAAAGGTGTAACTCCCCTTGCGTAACGGAGGGTCTCTAACGCCAGTAAGATCTCGAACATCACAAACCTATCTCGATCTTCACGGATATTCGGTAGCCTCAGGTTGGGCTGGGTCAAAATGCGGTAAGGTACGTGCCTAGGTAGTAGGTACCGAGGCCAATAAAGTCCTACCTACCTTAGATAGGTAAAGGTAGATCTGAGAAGGAGCGTTCTTTGGGCCTTAGATGAATCGCACGTTACTACCTAGTTGGCGTTGAAATGACAGCAGAAAAGAGCCAAGGAGAGCATATGACCCCTCTGCTCTATTCACTACCCGGGCTTTCCCAATCGTTAGTGCTGCAATCGCCACCGGAGTGTCCTCTAACTCGTTGGTGACTGTGAAGGAAGGAAGAAAAGGAGAAAGCGGAATATGACTTATTCCCAAAAGTATGTTAAGCATTGGATGTCAAAGGAAAGTTTTACTTATTTGTTTGGCATTTTCTTTTCTCCAGCTGGTTTGTGCAAAGTATATGCGATTAAGGTTGATAAATACGTAGCCAGGGTCATTATTTTGGCGCACACCTTGATTTTGAACATGATGTTTGAGCGAGAGCTGGAGCGAAGGATGCTGGATGCTATGGCTAGGATAACGACGGCGTGTGACGATGTAATGAGCAGTGCCGTCTTTTCCTCTGCTGAAGAGGTCACGATTGCCACGATTTGCGAAGTGAAATGAAAGTGAAAGGACTTAAGGGGCAGAAGGAGTCGGCAAGTTGTGGTCCTTTAGGAAGGTGGGAAGGTCAGAACGCCGTTCAAGGCTCTGAGTTACTCTGTAGTTGCAAAATTCGCTTGGGATGTCGTCTATGAGCGATGCCAAGGCAACTGTCTTCTGAAGACTCCATCCGTAGGAGTTAGATAGCCTAATAGATACGAACAGATAGAAAGACAACTGCTGTGTTGTAGCCCATTCTTACCAAGTAAATAAGAGAACCAGCAAAAGGGATGGGAGTGCGGTAGTCAAGATAGCAGGAGGAAAGATGGAATCACCAACCTGCCTCATCTCTTCTCACAAAGAGCTATACTTCCTATCTCGTCAACCGGAGTCATCCTCCAGGCAAGAATCACTCTCCATCATGAGAAGACACAGAAAGTGCAATCCCTACTGCGCTCGACCATAAAACCCGCTTCCAGCTTCATCTTCTTCATCTTCTTCATCTTCTTCATCTTCTCGACCCACCCCCAAAACACCAGTCGTCTTCCTCTTCCTTCTATTCCCTTCGCTCTTCACAGCATCCTTCAACTTTATCTGCCCAGCACTGCTCCGCCATGTCAGTCATCTTCCCTTCCTTGCCGTTATACCTACGCTCTGTCGTCCCGTCTTGTCGGTATCATCTCAGAAGACTGTACGCTGTTACTTCATCGCCAAGCCTCAGCTCGGTTCGACATACACAGCTGCGTCTCATCACTGATGAGTTTCCCGCCTTAGGTATGAACTTCCTCGATGAACCGGGTGGATCTTCAATGAAGAAACCGCTAATCTACTGAGCGCCCATCTTACTTCTCTGGTGTGCACGCGTTGATGATAAGTGTCATCCTACTGAGAGGTGAAGCTTTGGGGAGAGGGAGTCGGGTACTTTCTTTTTCCCTTTTGGGTTTTCCTTGTCACCGCATCTTTTTAGCCAACCCGTGACATACACGTGGGGTTAACAAAAAGGAAAAATGGCTTTTTAGGTTCCGATCCTTCGCCGCCGACTCTTTAATTTCTGACTCCTTCGCTGCCGACTACGATGACTTCAGAAGTCCAGATCAGGGAGTAAGACCAGGCAGGCAATGGTTCTTTTCAGAAGAAGTGGCAGCGGAGAGGGAGCCATCGATTTGTTTGGATCTTGGTGGTAGATGGAATGGTGAAATGGGGATGTACTCTAGAGTAGGCTTCATTCAACACTCTGTTTGACTTCACCCTCAATGAACAAGCGATCATTCATTCACTGTTTTTTGTTCCATCTTGCTCCGTTGCCTTGACTTGCTTCGAGAGTCGAGTAGGATGCTTTCACGAATATGCATTCGCTGCCCCAGGTCGTGGTTGTGTCGTAGATCTCCGTCTCCTTCTGTAACCAAACCTCAGCTCCGTCATGTTTCACTACATCAACCATTTCCATCTGCCACAAGCAAGACAGCCTGCAGTACTGACCCCCCTATCCATGTCACCCAGCTGTGTCAGCCTCGTCCGGGCTATCGGCGCCTTTGTGCTCACGTGCCGTAAGATCCGCCATGTCGAGAGGATCTCACCTGGGTTGCACTCTTGCCTGACTGTATCTAAGCGTATCTAAGAGGACGCTACCTACGAGGGAACGACTCGGTCATCCGCCAAGTTGAGAGTTGTATCGCAGAGTCCTAGAATGTCCCGGAGTATGAATGGACATGATGGCATGGAGATGATGCATTTCTCGAGGTCCATGAATCGACCCGGCGACAGGTACGAAAGCCGATGCAACCGAGATTCGAAACAATATGGTCCCCATCAACGACGACGTGCCTCAGATCTTCCAAGAGCTAATCCAGCTGCAAACCCGACCATTCAAACAGCGTCGTAAGTTTTGAGGATGGCGCAAAATGGCGACTCTGAAGCGCCAACCAAGAAGAGTAATGCCGACTTCAAGGTCATATTCCTCGCTAGCGGCAAGTCCGAAGACAAGAAAACGGAGGACGGGGAAGAGAAGAAAGAGTCCGAGTCCTGAGCAAGGAGTTTCGAAGTTGAATTTTGATTGCAAAATCATATAGCATAGTGTAATTTATTACAATACGATGATATCCAGGGGGTTGAGGATGGGAAAGGGTGGGATGAAACTGTACGAAGTACAGCTATAAAATGCAAATGATTATGTCTATTTAGAACAAAAAAAAAGCTACCTCGTTATTATTGTGTTATTTGATTCGACATGATGTTCACTTTTCAATTGACTGAAGCTTGTTTTTTATATTGGTGATAGTAGCTCCGGAGCGTTGTCATATGCGCGTAGAAGGATGGGTAGGGTGAGCCAACTCCAGCCTCTGAGAGCTAATAGTAGACTAAAGTAGACAAATAAAAGCCCTACCTTGTCTGTGCCATTGAAGGCTGTTTCTATAAGACTTTCAGCTGGCTGCTAACCTTAGGCTTTTCCCTTGGATGCTAAGGGGATAGTAGATACCAGTCCAGGAGAAACCTCAGGGTAGGGTGTACAAAGGGATGATATTGGTAGAGGTACATAACTTGTGAATACTGGCCTGCTGTCAACAACCCCAGCACTACATCCGGCTTAGTCGGAAATGTCTTCCGTAGTATAGTGGTCAGTATGCAAGCTTGTCACGCTTGAGACCCGGGTTCAATTCCCGGCGGGAGAGATCCAGCCACCTGCGATACGCAGGTCGTCTTTTTTTTTCTTCATATTTTGAAGCATCATATAATTACAAGTTGCTTTTTGCAGCACTGTGACCAAGATTCCCATGTTATTATAAAATACACTCCCAGTGATGATGGTGTAAGAGTAAAAAAGCAAATCACTAAATGCCGGGTATCGACGAGTAGTATAAAATAAACGAAATCACCCTTCCTCCAAAGAAACACACACATAGATACTATAACACAAAGGGTTGTCCGTTTGTTGCTGAGCCATTTCGTCTCACCATCCAACTGCCACAATACCATGAAACCGCCAAGCAACAACGCACCGCCCGTACCAAAATCCTTCTTGTCATAAGCCGTCTCCATTATCGTGCGAAAACCTTGACTACGCCGTCGCCGCCAGCGCTGACAACCCATTTTCCGTCCTGACTCCAGACACAGGCGCAGATGCCTTCACCGCGCATCACTCGGTGACTTGTCACTTCTTGTGTGCACGTCCTCTTTTCGAGGCTCCAGAAGCGAAGCGAGGCATCGTGGCCGGCGCTGACGAGTTCACGTCCATCGGGGCTGAGAGATAGGCTGGAGATGGCATCGGGGTGGGCAATCATGTTGTATGTACATTGACCTAGGTGTTCATTAGTCATTGTTTATCGCATCTGCGCAGAAAACTTACCGCTGTTGGCATCGAAGAACCGGATAAAGCGATCTTCGTGGCCAGAAATGATGGTACCCTCTACGCCTGAACCAGCCATTGATCGTCCACCTCCAGTGGCGCCTGAGCTGGCCTCTTCATCATTGATGCCGCCGCTATGGTTCTGGCTAGCTTGGTCAAGACCGATTGTCGACGCCACGACCGCGTTGACACTGGTCTTGATTGTTTCGTCGTATGTCTCCAGGCTATCCATGTTGCCGATTTGTTCACCGGTTCGTGTGTCGTAGACAATAATAGCGGCGTCTGAATAGGAGACAACAAAGGATTCGCCAGTGGTGCCAAGAGGTGTGATGCACGTCGGGCTAGCCGTGGAGCCGTCTGATCTTGTAATGTTGTGCACAAGGGTGTGGTTGAAAGGCGAGTTTGACGCAATGGTAGCTTGAGGAGTGTTGGGGAATGCGCTGCCAGAACTCATCGAGTTACCACGTACTCTGCCTCCACGGCCAGTCATGGCTCGGTTTGTTCCAGGTTGTGGTGAGCTCAACTGAGGAGGTGCGCTGACTGACCACAAACGAACACTGCCATCTGCAGCACCAGACACAACCAAGATGCGATCGGTGTTGCCGTAAGGACTTGAGTTTCCGAATATTTGACCAAGAGTTGCCGGGAGAACGCAAATAGCCCACACAGCATCTGTATGGCCTTCAAGAGTCGCTTTGGGATCAACCCTTCCACGTTCCCAAACCCTGATGGTCGCATCTTGACCGCCAGAGAATATCCAGCCGTCGCCAATTGCGCGACCTCCAGTCGAGAAGTTTGGCGAAGGAGACCATGACGTCAGGCAAAGAATTGCTCCTGAATGACCGCGGTGTGTGAAGTTTGCTGTGACATCAAGATCTGACGCCGTGTGCGCAAGACTTCCAGCATGGCTGTCTAACCTAGGAATGTGGAAACGCTTGATCATACCATCATCTCCACCAGTGCAGATTTCTGGCTCGCCCGGACTACCGCCTCCGGAGAATATGATAGTCCGAACAGTATCAAGATGGCCTCGCAACCCGAATCTGAGCTTGAAATTACCACTCTCAGCCTTTTGCGCAGCCAAGGCTAGTTCGTGATCGGCACTCCGTCGTCGAGACATGGACCCTTTTCTCCGATGAGAGCTGTCTCGTCGTCCTGGGGATTTGGGCAAGTTGTCGGCGGTAGGAAAGGCATCCGTATCGGGTCTGTTTGGTTGGGACTGATTGGATTGAGAGCTCCCTGGTTCAGGGAATGTACCCTCCGGAAAGTCCCATCCATCTGTCTCTGGTGGCGCAGAGTGCTTCTCTCTAAGTTCAGCAGGATCATCCATTCCACCTAGAACTTCCGCAGCATGGTTTGCGGGAGTAACATGCTCTTCAACCGGTCGAGAGGTTCCAGATACAGGGGCGGGCCAATCGTTGTTGTTTTGGTACATGACAGGGGGATGTTCAGCCGAGGAACGAGCCATAGGCTGAGGCTGTAGCTCTTGCTGCTTCTGCGAAAAGTGCGGCTGCTGGTTCTGTGGGTGAGGTACGTGATTCTGCTGAGGTATCCTCGAGTTCATCTCCTGAACATGGTTCTGGGCATTTCTAGTAGGTAGCTGGAACTGCCGCTCCATAGGCTGGGGAGCTGGCATACCAAATGCCTCAGCTTCTCGCAAATCCTCCATGATCGGCAGTGGGGGAGACTCCCGAGGGGGTTGCGGGTTTGCTGGGGTAATCATGAGATACATAAATTCGGACTGGCACTGGTCGAGGAAGGTCTTGAGATCCTGTCGTTGAGCTTCCTCGTCACCTCGATCGAGCTTCTCATAGTTAACGCCATCGACTCCGGGAATAGGCATATCCTCCAAAGAAGCTATAACAACGTCAGTATGTCAAATCAGCATATTAGGGGTACTGCTCACATCTTAGCTTCTCCTGGATCTTTGCAGCCCGGTCGTTCTTAGCAGCAGTTTCCGCATCAACAGCCTCCTGTCCCTGAAGCTGAACCGTCTGCTCCTTAACCTTGCGCTCCAGCATGGTAACGTACTTCCTCAGCACGCGCTGTGTAGCATCAGCCCTCCGCGCCTGCCCCTCGAGGTTGGCAATGCGGCCCTTCATCTCCTGCTTCTCAATCTCCCATGAGTTCCTATCGCGCTCATGTCGGTGCCATTCGGTCTGCAAAAAGCGCATGACGCCCTGGAGGGTGTATTCGGTAGCCTGGGGCAGGTTGGAGCCGTTGCCCTGCATCATAGGCCCCATCTCCATCCCGCCCACGCCGTTGCCAGCATTTGGGCCCATCGCGGTGCGCCTCTCTCAATTGGGTGAGTGCATGGAGGTCCAAGTCGGTATAGGGAAGAGAGCGTTGACGGCGAGCGAGTGCCGATTCGAAGTCGGACAAGCTCGGTGCGGTGGATGAACTGTGATGTGATGTGACGAAGTGAGGCTAGGTTGGAAGCTCTGCGCGATCGGTCCAAAAAGACTTGGCACGTGTTATCGTTTTGGCAAAGATTCGGTCTTGAACAGCTGTAAAGACAGTCAGGTCGTTATATCGTGGCTTGCGTTATGTTGATCGTAAGTCGGGGGAAAAATCGACGTCAAGTCGTGTGCTGCTAAGAAAGCAAGCTTGTCAGTCCCGGTACTTGGAGGTGCATCTGTTGTGCTGTCCTGTGCTATACTTCCACGCTGCTAGCTGGCGCTATCCTCTATATCGCTGCTTTGCCGCTGAGATTTTGGCCAATCATGATTGAACAAGCCCGGGACTTGGAGCGTGAGGCTACCAGGCATCAACTTTGGTATACCCCTGGAGATCACCAACACAGTGACGGGAATCTTCGTTGATGACAGCTAATACAAGAATGAACGCAAAGGATTTGTTTTACAAACAAATTATAGCTTGTTTTGGAGGCTCATGGTTCAACGTCGAACCCGACCGGCGAGGCTAGACATGGTGCTTTAATATATTCTATCAGTAACGAACCCAGTTCCAACCCCCCACCTGTCAAAAGAAAGCACCAAGCGCTAGATCCAATATCAATATCTCAAAACTCCATTTCCTCGACTTCCATACCACAATCAACACATGTCTTAACCGTCATACCATCCTCGTTTTCAACAGTTCTTCCCCACTCATGCACATGCTTTCCACCCCCTATTGCATCTCCAAACTTGCTTGCCCCAGATTTGCTTAGATTTCCAGCTTGTCTGCGGAAGGCGTCCGTTCGTGTCTTTTTCTTCAGATCCAACAACTTCTCCTTGAATTTCGCTTCTTTGCGCGCCTTCTTTTGAGCCTCGCGCTTCTCGTACTCGGCATCTAGTGCCTCTGCTGAACCCCATTTCGTCTTGATCGCATACTCTTCTACTTGACACCGAAGGAACAGCATCATGTCATGCCAGTGGGATTTATGCGGGTTTGGCTTGGAAAGATGAGGTAATAGTTCAGGATCTCGTAGCTCAGCTATTTCGTGTTAGCAATGCCAAAGGGAATGTCTGGTGACACGACTCACGGTCTGTAAGCAAGTAGTCTTCTTTGCATTCGGTTTTTGTCAACAGTGAGTACTTCTCCGGATACTTCTCCTTGCACTTGTTGCAGACACAAAGATGGAAAACCTCCTCCCACACGAAATCGATCTCCAAGCTCTTGCAGTCTCTACACTTCTTCCGTGTTTCGTCGTCCGCGAGAACGCTGAGACCTGGCTCAAATGGTCCCGCCTTTTGTCGCTTCAAGTTCCGTATTAATTGTAGTCTCTCCCATTCCTGAACGCTCATGTGCTTCGGTCGCTGCTCTTCGTCGGCCTGTCCAGACTTTTTGCCGCCCAGAGCATAGTTATGGGGATCATCTTCCGTCGACAAGAAACCACCCTTTGTATCTGTCATGGCGCTCATGTTGTAGTCGACAAACTTTGTAAACTTGCGCGCAGGCCGCAGTGTCTCTTCATCTCCCTTATTGCGCCCATCTCGATTTGTTCCCTTAGCCTCCGTTGTCGAGATGGAGCTGTATGGTCGTTTCCCGTTGGCAGTTTTGGAAATGTGGACATCTTCTGTTGGTACAAAACCGCCGGAGCTTTTGGGGATCTCGGGCGCGGTGCCGGTCGCTCGTTGTTCAGCTTCACGCTGGTCTCGGATCGCCTTTGCGCGGAGTCGATTTTCTTCCTAGTCAAGAGTAAGCGACCAAGATAATCATGATATTATACTATTGCGCGAACATACTATGCGCTTCGTAACTTCTGGAGTAGGAGGAGTGATGGCAGGCGCAGGCTTTGTCGCCCGGGGTGGCGTCGATGGCCGTTCCATGACGGAATAAAGGTTTACGGAATATCGTGAGACGACTTGGAGGGGGGATGACGAGTTTCACAAGACAGCTGCAAGATTTAGCGAGAAGAATTGCAGCAGGCTATAAGTGGGAGACAGAATGCAGGAGGAAAATCAGGGTCCAAGGTGCTTGGGTATGACGGCGATATGTGGCGGAGGGGCGGATTGTCGCGATATGGAGGCCCGAATTATGTCACCAATTAACACGAGAAAACGTGACTACAATTCACGCAGATTTGGTTGCAGACAATATGATGCAGTTTTCCCAATTTATCATAGCAGTATTCAAAACGTACACATTAGATGTCATTCCGCGAATTCATCAGTATCTCATTGTATTCGCCACAGCACAAATGCTTTTCAAATCACACCTGTATTATAGTACAACCAGGGTCTATTTCAACCGTAGCTAGAAGAAGCCCAACCCGAATCTAGAAGTCTGAAATCATCTTGCTGATATCAGTTTACTCCTCCTTGGCACCACCACGGCCAGCGCGCTCAGCAGCCTCAACAGCCTTCTTGTCACTCTGGGCAGGGCCACCCTGCATGGCGCTCATGAAGCCTGCGGGTTGCTTGAAAGGACGCTTGAGGTCACCGGCGGCAGGCTTGCCAAAGATGTGGATCTTGACCATGTTGTTCTCGAAAGCGCTCTTGAGGGGGATGATGCTCTGGACGAGGAGAGGGTTGGTGTAGTTCATGTACAAGTGCATGAAAGCCATCATGGCCATACCCATGGCTTGGCCACGGAAAGCGGTGCGGATCTGCTCGTTGTCGTAGGCGTGGATGGTGGTGGTGACGAGCTTGCCCTCCTCAGTAGAACCCATAGGGGCGGGCTCAACGTACTTGAGGGTGGTGAGGTCTGTAAAGTTCATGTTAGCACTGCGTTGACTGCTTTTGCCTCATGAAGGCTACGGAAAGTTTATCGTACCCTTCTTCTTGTTGATCTTCAGCTGGGTATAGAAGTAGAGAGCAGCAATGATGACATTGCTGGCAAGGTAGACAGCGCGGACGATGTTCAGGACAGTTGGATCATCGAAAGGAATGCGCTTGGACACCTGCATCATACCCAGGATGATGACCAGGTTGGTGCTATCGCAAAACATGTCAGCATTCTTGTTGCCGGTTGTCCCTCTCTGCGTGTTTGCGCCTTCAAGAAAGAGCTTTGCGACGAGCTGTCGCGTGAGGCGTTAGAATACTTACATTTGAGGAGAGAGAGCCATCTTGATTAATGGGTTGCAGACACCGGTGAAGAAGGATTTGGGGTGAAGACGAAAGGAAACGAGGCAATGCCAAAAAATTGGAGTTGATGAGAATGGAAGCAAAGCAAAGATTAAAGTGCGGGATGAAATGGAATGGAGTGTCTTTGCTGGCCTTTTGGAGAATGAACTGTGGCTTTTGCCGCAGCCTTAGCCCCCTTTGGCCACTGTGGGGAAGACTGCATGCAAACAAGCAAGACAGGACAAGATTGGTAATCTGTGTCAACTTTCTGATTTTTAGGGGATCTTATCTCAGCTAGAGCCCCTAAAAACCTACTGTCGGGTCCTACAAGGCACCCGAATCTCATTGCGCCATTCGTTCTTCAGTCTTCCCACTGCTTCCATTTAGGATCGGGCTTAATCAAACACAACTAACCTAACGTCTTTGGATCCGTTCTCTTCAACTCCATGGGTTCAGTTGCCCAGCTTGAACACCAACGACCAACGGAACAGATACGAGTTCCATGAAGTTGTGAAACTGGATTTTCTTTGACGACTTCCTTTTAACAAGGAACCACTGCAAGCTGATACGACGATTGCTACAAATAATTCAGAACAGCCCCTAACAACTCATCGTTTCAGTGCTGTTCGAGTGAACAGCACGACAGAGCCTAAGAATGGAACAAAGACTTTAACATGTTCGCGGTTTTTGTTCGACCAAGACGAGGGCGATACCTATTGTTCAACAAGCATCTCGGAGACGGGCAGCATGGCTTTCTTCTCAGACTCGGTACTTATATCTTGGAGGATCGTGAAGTGAATATGACAAGATAACATACAACTGCAATACCGAAACTCACAAATCTGACCATCAAACAATAACCACTGCACTCGAAACTATTTGTACATACCAAGGTTTGTATCACGCAACAAACCAAATCATGTCGTACTCATCTCAACGCTACGATCTTGACGCTGCCACCGCTAGGAAGCGAAGCCAGTCCTTTGCACGAGACCGTGACCACGGGTACTACAACCAGCATTACAACAGCCGTGCTCATGATGACTACTATCGCGCACCGGCGGTGTCGCGCACACCTTCTTATGCAAAGAGCGAGGGTCGTCCTTATATGAAGAGAGAAGGACGCTCTCGATCTCAGAGAGGGGCCCGATCGCAGGAGGAAGACCGTTCTTACACAGATCGTAGAGGACGAGGAGGCCGCTCATTAAGCAGCAGAGAAGTGCCTTCAAGCAGGGAAGATTGTCGTTATGAGAGAACAAATGAACAGTCTCGCTCCACACGTGGTGTCTCTACCAGGAGGGAAAGTCATTCTGATCAAGAGAAGGAACGTTCTCATCCTGAAGAAGCCTACAAGAAGAGAACCAGTTCAAAACAAGAAGAGCGACCTGCTTCGCAGAGCAGAGCTCGTCCGAGGAGGGAAGGGTCGTCTCACCGGGACGGTAAGTTCTCTCATTTGTCCCCCGAAGAGATCAACACTTTCCTCAACAGTGGCCGGGCGTCAAAACCCACCTGGGGAGCTTCAACATATGGCACGTATGTCTTTCCGCTTGAGTCGAAAGAACAGCATCGAAACATTGATCTCAGGAAGTGTACTTGTAAATGTTGTCCCCATCCAGTGGGCATAGCCCACAACCACAACCATCACCGAAACCAAGATCTCGGGATGTCTTCCACACGGACCGGCGCATCGAAACGCAGCAAATGTACCCCAGAGGGCAGGTACCTCATCCAGGTGGTGGACCAGTCAAGAAGCACGTTGAATCGAGAGAATGGCCCTACATATCCCATTTCGCTCAATCCCCGTGCATTGTGTGATGGCATTGCCTCCTTCTTAGCACCCGAGAAGAGATATGCCAAGGTTATCGTACATTGGGATAATGGGAGAGTTCAGAAACTGGATAATCAGATCGCCATGGAAGATCTAATCCGGTATGCTGAGTTTCTTGAAGTTAGGGAAATCAAAAGCGTGCATTGGGCGACATGACACCCAGGTGTAAAGGTTGTAAGAAAGCGGGTAAACCGCTAAGAGATTGGGATTATGATGACAAGAGGTACATACACAGGTAAGTAAGAATCGTGGCAAGTAAGTAAGTAAGCAAGTCAATTTGGATAGAGAAAAATATACAAGGTGAATATACGAGGTGATAAAACTTCGAGGCCTGTTTTGCAAGAGTCCCATGATGCTCCAGTGATGAGGGGAGGTCCAAGAGTGATAGCCTCAGCCTCCACAGTCTGCCTAAATTCGAACCACCCACCATTATCCCACCACTCAGATAGCACGCCGTGCCGTACAAGGCTGATACGTGATATCAACCCAATGTGCAATTTCGATACACTATCGTATTACTTGCTGTATCACTCACAGCCCTGCCACACTTATAGAAACACCAACGTCGAATGACCTGTGCTCTGGCCGAATTACTATTCTCTTATGCAACCACTTTAAATCGTATCACTTTGTAATAATCTTTTGTAGTTCCAGTTGGATTGATTGCCTCGGCTCAAGCAAGGTCCACCTGGACAAAATAGAGATTAGTTAGAGAGATAAATCAGCCCCGGCTATGGATGACTCAACTCCCCGGTCTCTTCGAGGGATTATGATACGATAAAATTGTAGATTGGAGTTGATTAATGTTATGACGTTCCAGGGTTCAAGTGTTCGTCGGCTTGACTTACCGGCTTGTGGAGGCTTTTGCCTAAAATTGCGGCACTGCGTTGTTTTAGTTTACCTTTTTTCTTCTCCACGTTACAGACTAAGAACCAACAAGAGAAATGAGGTTTTTGACGAAACGGCGTGGTTCATCAACCAACAGTAATTGGAAGCAAAACCAACTGGTGATCAATGTCATAGTACTGTAGATCAAAAGTACCCAAGGCACATTGAGGAGATTCCTTGTTTTGTTCATCGAGAATAATATAGCTTTCCAGACGTGGCAAGCTCCCCGTGCTGTGTATAAGCAACAAGCGCCCAGGTTGGGGGCCGCTGCAATGCAGTGCTACATCGTTCATACTATCAATATCTATCTACATATACTAGGTATGCGACATAGCCACTCAGACGGTAAGGTTGGATATTCTCGAATAGACGTTTCCGGTAGTTATGTAGCGCAGTCTATGTTGCCTTACTTACTTACAGTCCGTAGGTATGGAATATGGAGTATACATAGAATCGAAGGAATGCCTCGTCCCTGTAGGAACCGAACCAATCACACCACGATGGGCCTGGCTAGCAAGGGAAAAATGGCCCCAACCGTCTAGCTCGACTCTACTTTAGACCCCAGGTTACCACGCGTAGATCCTGCCGGAAAATCAGGCAGCCTTCTTCCCCTTTGGCTTCTAAAACAAGAACAACGTAATGTGTTTCCATACCTTACCTATGCAAAAAACGAAAAACCACCCCCTCCACCGGCACTGCGATGAATCATTTTTCGTTGATTTAGGGCGCTACACTTAGGCGAATACCCGGACCATCACATAGATCGTGATGACAGGGGTACATCAACTACATGGTGCCTGTCCCATGAACGGGGGCCTGGCAGTGCGGCTCGGCACGATGCTCTCATGCCCACAACAGGATGGGGTCCCTTTTCAGATTCTATGAATGACAGAATGTTTGAAGGGTGCTGGCTCGTGGTTGCCTATAAGACCCTCTAGCTTGGCCATGATCCATAAGGGATGCCCTCGAGGGCTTATAAGATGCCCACGAGATGCTTTCTATCAGGCAGAAAACAAGTCACACAAGTCTCTCAAGGTCAAGCACAATCTGATACACATATACAACCGATAACTATATCCATCTTTGCAGAGTAGTTGCCGATTGTCACTATCATCCTTTTGCTCCCACTTCCCATCCTATGGGTCACCGAGACTCACTCTCTCTTTGGATACAAGAAACGGTCAGATATACAGATAAAGATACTATAACCATGTTTGGTACGTGGAAGTACGACCCAGAGACGGATGAGGTCCAGAGTGTCCGCAACGGCTTCGACCCTGTCACGGCCCGCTCTAGTTCTCACCAGGCATGCGACAGGTGCCATGAGAAAAAGGTATGACAGTCTCCATAAGCCCGACGATTAGGTTAGCGAAGTCGCGTCCTTCTAGCCGTATTCTGCGCCTAGGTCCATAGTCGCCTGCTTTTACTAGAGCTTGTTCGCTGACATGATGGCTTGTGTATAGCTCCGGTGCAGTGGAGACAAGCACGGCTGCGAACGATGTCGGAGCAATAGTCTTCGTTGCGAGTATACTCGCTCAGGTTCCAAGTCCTCCAAGAAGAAGAGCCCTCGCAAGTCCACAGATGACGAGAGCGCTTCAGGCTCAAGCTCTCGCCGAGGGGTCAGCTCTTCGAAGCGCACAAGCAAGCACCACGGTCACTCGACACGGATAGTCACTTCGGGAGAAGAAACAGGAGGTGCACTGAGCCAATTCGACTTCTCACAGCTCAGCCCCGAAGACGGCTTCGACCTGAACCTGCTATCTGGCGCTGACCAGAACGGAGGCTATGCCACAACTGGACCCTCGGGAGACCAGTACAACATGCAGGCCTACGATACGAACTACCAACAGCAGTGGGATGCGGCAGCGTACTCTCAGTACGGCCAGGGCTACTCGAGTGAGACCTGGGGCGAGTATGATCAAAGTGTTTACACGCAGGATCCGCGATATTACCACGGCGGGCGCTAGTCGTTGGGGGTAAGGCTGATTTGAGGTTTGAGGTTTCTAATAACGACATTACGACATGACATTGGACGAGACAGTAGACGGGAAACTGTATAAGTAAACTTGCCTTGTCTTTCACTTCTTCACTATACCCCCATTTTAATCTTTTGTTTATTTCCTTCTTTCATTATTAGAAGAGTTCCTTCGTTGTTCTCCGCGTCATAAATGTTGCCCTTTCATTTTTGCCTTTATGTCTTAGACTTACATAGATGAATAATGAATGAGGCTGAGCTTTGGACGGGCCTGTCAATCCTTCGGGGTTGACAAGGCGCAAGCAGAGCCACGAATTAGCGAATGTTTTGTTCCTGATAAATAAGATCTGATCCGCTGCGACGCACTACGCGACCTACCTCTTTCGGGTGGTTCAACTGTGGCAGTGTTTTTGAAGGTAAGAAAGAGCTTTTTAGTCCGAAACAATCCGGTCTTTTCTCGTTGACCGCCGCCTCAGAGAAAGAACAAGGAATAAATATTTCTGTAGGATATCTTCTTTCTATGGAGAAATCCGCGTCATCTTTTTCGTATGCGGCCGAAGGATTTGGATGTTTACCAAGCTAACTTGGTAGCTTAGTACATAGTAAGCTAAAGGCATGTAAAAGTTTATGTCGTTGGAAGGCATCAACACGGGAACAATTACCATGTGGCTCCATTCTAGGTAGGCGCCTTAGTCATCAGGCCATACACGACGTCACGAATTGGCCGGGGTAAGGATGTAGTAATAAGGTAGCTCTTTTTTTTGTGAGCATCACCCGTTTACGACTCTAGACTTGTTGATCAGCGCCAATTACACGATATCAATCATGGCAAACGATAATCCCGTGGCCCCTGCCGCTTCCAAATCTATCTTTGGATACCTGAATGACTGGGGAAGTAAGTTGAGCCCTCACTCCAAACCCTCATCCTTGCAACTTCAACCAACATCACATAACTTTCACCATATGACTCAAAACACAATACGAACAGAGACAAAAAAAAAACATATCAACTGACACTGAACATCACAGCTGCATCACTCCCACCATCACTTCTAGCAACCCTCATAACCGCCCTCCACGCGCGGCCCCCATCCCTGCCCCTCTTCATCTTCACCCCTCCGCTGCTCTTCTCATC
>JABCQV010000120.1:0-100102 GCA_013186375.1 Fusarium aywerte | reverse complement strand
GGTATGGTGTAGTGGCTAACATTTCGCGCTCTCATAACTTGAGAGATCAGTTCCGCGGAGCCCAGGGTTCGATTCCCTGTACCGGAGTTTCTCTTTTGCACTTCCCAATGGTATATAAGCACTCTTTTTGCTGATAGTGATGAACAACACGCTTCTTTCTTCCTTTTGCGAATGCAGGTTGAATTGAGTTTATGTTGGAGAGATGGTTTATCAGCGGAAAAAATTGAATGAAGCTTGAGCCAGGATGCTCTGAACCTGGCGAAGCGCATATGTTCATCAGGGTGATACAGATTGACGAGCAAGGACAGTTAGTTGTACATCCATAGCTGGAAGTGTGATACTTTGTAAGGCAACTGCTATTGATTGACTCCTTTGGCGCAAGAATAGCGACCGCGCAGAGCAAGCTACGGGGTTAACAAAAGCCAAAGGCCTAAGTTTAGGATAATGGATAGATGGCTTAGTCTAAGCGCTTCATAATAACTAAGGCATTTCGTCTTCTCATTGCTAGAGTCAAATTTTCTGATACCTCGCTTGGCCTGATCCTGTTGTAGAAGCAGTGAGATGTAGCATAGCAATCTTGGGCAGGCAGCTTCTTTTGAAAGCCTTTTGAAGCCTTGCCTTTACGCGTAAATAAACAGCACTCGAACTAACCGTGTTGGTTCCATTATGTATTGGGAAGTGTCTCTCTTCCTCTATATGCTACATAGGTACCTTGGTAGTTGTGTGAATAAAGGGAGCTATCATCTGTATTACCTGATTGGTCAAAGCCACCCCGGGATCTCGTTGCCGTGCGTGGAGTACGAAGTATGCATCAGCACATCCCCCACGTCATCCTCCCCCGGTCAAGCTTACCTTACCGTCAACCTCATCTCCTTCACTTAACTCATGACCCATCATGACGATTGTGCTGTAAACACCATAAACCAATTCTTCATCAAATCAATCGACACGCTCCTTTTCTGCTATAATTATTCTCGCCAAATAACTTCCTCAAGATCTCAAGGCAGTAACAATGGCTCCAAGCGCAACAGACTCGTGGAAACACACTCAAGACGAGAAAGCGTCTGGTTTCATCACCTATGCGCGCAACTCTGTCGACAGAGTTGTCCCTCCCTCTTCACGACAGAAAGCTTATGATGATACACTGTCTTTTGCTACCTCACGACCTGTTCTCTTTGTACGCTGCCTCTTCTAGTCCCTCCGCTCTAGATCTAGCTAACAATAACAGTCTTTCATTGTGTCACAGCTTCTCCTCTCGTTTCTCCCACTTCTCATCTTCCTCACCTTTTCTTTATCAACCATTCTTTTCGCCTTGGGCGTCGCCATCGTATTTGCTCTGTTCTGGATCGGTGTCGCGCTCCTGATCCTTGTCCCTGCTCTGCTCCTCACCTCGTCTATTGCAGTGCTTGTCTGGGGCTGGGCGGTAGGCAGTTTCGTTATTGCGCGATGGTTGTACAACCACTCTCCTGTCGGCGTGCAGAACGAGGAGGTTGTGAAGAAGGAGAACGGCAATTAGTTTTACGCCTGCACCGTCTGGCAACTTGGTATTGGGGCTGATTGGGATCCCCATGATATGTCTACGCGTTGGGATCCGTGTATGGGTTATGGAAGGCATCGAGAGGAATAATGTTTTTTATCCAAATTGTCGAAGGACAGGAGGTCTGGGCTTGTTCACCGAGGGGGCAACAAGATTCTGATTCCACCGTTACGAAGTTTCAATCACACGGACTCAGGTCGTGTAAAGTACGATACTGTAACACGGATCACTACACCCTACATCGATCCTAGGGCAATTGTCGACCTAGAATTAATGACTATCATAATGATCATCTGCACCCAAATTCGCTGTTGTTCAACATCTATTCCTCATTAAATGACCGAGACCCGTTTATCTCTGCCCAAAAGCGCTGGTACATTACAAATACAGACCCTCTGGCTCACCCTCCTGCTTTGTACGCAGCACTCTCTCACGCGCTGATCGGAAATCCGCCATCTGCACCCGCATTCTTCGCTCTCGAAGGGCCAACAGACCTGCCTCAGAGCAGATTGCCTTGATGTCGGCACCGGAAAGGTCGTCCTTTTGGGAGATGAACTCTTCGAGCTCGACATCGTCGTTGAGGTTCATCTTAGAAGTGTGAAGGGTGAAAATCTTGCGCTTGGTGTTCTGGTCGGGGTTTTCGAAGAGAATCTTTCGGTCGATACGTCCAGGTCGAATCAGAGCAGGATCCAGGGTATCGATCTTGTTGGTGGCCATAATAACCTTGACGTCACCGCGGTCATCGAAACCGTCCAGCTGGTTAAGAAGTTCCAGCATAGTTCGCTGGACTTCTCGTTCACCGCCTGATGTTGAGTCGTATCGCTTTGTACCGATAGCATCGATTTCGTCGATAAAGACAATAGACGGTGCGTTCTCGCCAGCAACCTGACAATGTTAGTAAAGGACTGAGATATGAGGAAGAGCAACATACCTGGAAAAGTTGTCGGACAAGTCGAGGTCCGTCACCAAGATATTTCTGGATAAGCTCACTACCCACGATACGTAGGAAAGTAGCCGATGTTTGGTTGGCAACAGCCTTGGCCAATAGTGTTTTTCCAGTACCGGGAGCACCGTAGAGAATGACACCCTTGGGAGGCTTGATACCCATCTCCTCGTATAGCTCGGGGTGGAGTAGTGGCAACTCCACTGACTCTCTGACTTCCTGGATTTGTTGTTCCAAACCACCAATATCGGCGTATGATTCGGTTGGCGCCTTGTCGAGCTTCATCACACTGACGATAGGATCGGCGTCGTCTGTCAAAACACCAACAATGCTGACACTCTTGTGGTGCAAAAGAACACTGGCACCAGGCTCCAATAGGTCTTTGTCGACAAAGCTCATGATGCTGACGTAGTACTCAGGGCCGGTTGTGCTACTGACGATCGCGTGGTCGTCGTCAATGAGCTCTTCCAGAGTTCCGACACCCATGGGGCTTCCTCGCATGTCGTCGACACGGCCACGCTCATCTGCTAACCGGTCAACGTCAGCATCGGCGCCAGCGGTTTGACCCTCCTTGGCTGCCTTGGCCTTTCGCAGACGCTCCTGGTTCTCGACGTATTCTTCCTCAAGCAAAAGGTGATCGTGGATCCGCTGCATTCGCAAGAGTCGAAGCTTGCATCGGCTAGTAGGATAGACGGCGGGAAGCTTCTGGGCGGCGCTGGTGCCACCGGCCTTTCTCTTCTTGCGACCGACTCGCGTCGTAGGTCTAGGCGGGGGCTCGTACTTGGGCTTATCCTTCTACAAGGCTATTAGAGAATGTGTTCAGAGTCGGGTGTGAATTGCTTGCCTTCTTGTCCTTGTCATCACGTCCCCCTTCTCCCATGCCGGATTGTCCTTGACCCTAGATAACGTCAGTAGCTGTAGCGGCGCCATAACAGCAGCAAAAAACCCACCATCCTGGCAAATCAAGCTCTTTAAGCACAATCTATTCTATATCGATAATTTGTGTCTCGAGACCCCTCTACGTGAAAGAGAGTTGTGATGGTGGATGTGATTTGGTGTGGAGGAGAGGTCGAGGTCGAGGCTCCAGAGCTTAGTGATGATGAAAGCGAGAGCGCCAGGCGCCAGGGAAACACGACAGCAGCTCCAGCCTAGTCACGTGTTAGAGCTAGGTGAGTCACGTGAAGTATTCGACAACAGCAACGACATGCGACTTTGTTATTTTAATGAACGAGTGCAATTAAATTTCATTATGTGAAGAAAACTGGTGGTACTGTTACTCAGATTCTCGTTGATGTTCGTGTTCTTGCAGCTTTATGATTATCGTATTTGTCTCCGTTCGTTGTACACCTAGCTGGGATGCAACCTTGCCACCATGAGCAAAAGCTGAAAGAATAATGATCAGTCAAGTATCTGACCATAAGTTACAAAATCGGATTATCCAACTGTTTAGTTGAAATGTACTGCAGAACGTTGCACAGCCAGTCTTAGAGCAAAAGTTTGGTTGTATAAACGCCATTGAGTTGGGAAACCCACCTAGGTACCTACCACAAGATGTTCAATGAACCTTGTTGGGTTAGTTGAGAAGGACATGAGAAAAGAAGTCCATGAAACAGTTGTCCGCTGCAATGAATTCCGCTCTAACAAAGGCAAGAATAGTTCAATTGAACTCAATTTTCAGGCGAGGCGGATAAGAAACGTCTTTGCTCCAAGCCATAGGTAGCCATGAAGACAAGGCGGAACGAGCATCTGCAGGAGAACAGGGATGTTTACACTCTTGCAGGAAGTCTATAGTCCTATTGGTATGGACGGATCAGGTTGATATCTGAGTATTAGAATATAACCTGTGCATGTAATAGACTTGACCTCTTTACTTTATCTCTCACCTAAAACTTCCACTTATAAAAGATTCCAAGACTCATCATCCACTGACTTAGACAGCTGTAAAAAAGGTGGTGACCCTTCCATCTATTTTTACAACCCGGCTGCAACCACCCCCCGCAAGACGCTAACTCTTAGCGGTCTCCCAGTGGAGTGACGTCGGCTGAGAACGCTACGCCACAGCCTGACAAAAATCAAGGACCCCTCGTTCTATCGCAAACCCAACCCAACCAGTCCGGTCTTTTGCACACGACTAGCTGCAGCGAGAAAAGCCTACTCAGAGGTTAGATCCTGACTCTCTACATCAACTGATATTGTTCAAACCAACAACTTCGCTCCTCGACATCTTGCAACACTCCAATCGTCATCATGTCAAGAGATCGACGCATAATGAAGGAGCTTAAGGACATCGAGCTCGATCATGACAGCTCGGGTGTAAATGCAGCTCCTGCGTCAGAGGGAACCATGACACATCTCAAGGGAACATTTCCAGCTCCACCGGATACTCCTTACTCTGGGGGTACCTACACGATCGACATCCAGATTCCCGATCAATATCCGTTCAAGGCACCATTGATGAAATTTGATACGAAGATTTGGCACCCCAATGTCAGCAGTCAGACGGTAAGTGACTACAAGATCAGATGGACTGGAAGGAAGATAAGTAGAGCCATCGGTGTTTGGGCCGAGAACAATGACTGGGCGAGCAAGAGACGGAATCTTGGTTGCTGGGAAAGCAAACATGGAAAACAAGCAGTTATTGACTGAGCCTTCTATAGGGCGCCATCTGCCTCGACACGCTCAGCTCCAACTGGTCTCCCGTCCAGACCATCAAAACCGCCCTCCTTTCCCTTCGAATGCTCCTCGAATGCCCGAACCCAAAAGATCCCCAGGACGCAGAGGTCGCAAAGATGATGATGGAGAGTCCTGAACGTTTCGCTGTCAAGGCCCACGAATGGGCAGTCAAGTACGCCGGGGCACCACGAAAAGAGGTTGACCTCAGCCAATATCGACAAGAAGGCGCTCCCGCACCCGCCAAAGACGATAATGCCCGGTATGTGACTGACACAAATAAAAAAATGGCTATGGCTAACTCGGACTGCAGCTATCAGGGTTACAACAAGGATCTCGTCGACAGGTTTGTTAATATGGGGTTTGGTCTTGAGAATGTCGTCGAAGCCTTTATGTTCTTTGGCATTGATCGCAACGGAGGCAGAGACTACGTACTGGAGGAGGCATACATGGGCGATGTTGTTGCAAGACTGCTTGGCGAGCAATAATCCACCGTTACGCAACGTCAAGAGGGGGAACAACGTTTACAATACAACGATTTTCAGCATGGTATGGGGAGTTAGATTGCGTTCCGGAATTGCTTCTTTTTCTTTATCTTTCTCTTTTATCTGTTTAGCATAGATTGGGTCACAGGATGAAAGCGCTGCTATCAGCTGAACTATTCCCAATAGTCCACGGTTGGAATAGCAGAGGTGCTCAACAGGGATTAATCTTGAGTCGAGACATGATGTGACATTGTGGTTAAATGTTAACAATTTGCTGTATGTATGTCTGATGAGATAATTACGACATTTTCACGTGCAACAGGCCACATGCTCATGCAGACGGACTCCTGATCAAAGATAGCTTGAAACACTTTTCGACATTAGATAGTCCATGGTGTAATGTGACATTGTTTGGCGCATTGCGTGCTGAGGGTTATGTTATGGCACGCACTCGCCTGTGGAAGAATAACACCAAATGGCCCTTCCCATAATCTAGCCTGCGCGCCAGCCAGACCATCCTTGCTCTATCAGGTACGTACGAAGAAATCATGCAGTATGATGCAAATAGCCCTCCATGAGCGAGTCCTCGGCCATATATATATGAACCGGGCTCTACTAACTCATTTACTTCCCCTCAACTCACACAAATCTCGCCTCCCAAAAGGTTAAAACCAGGCAGAAGACGTAGACGTAGTTTAGTTATAAAATTATAGCAGATCGCGGCGGACAAACTCGTTGTAGAGAGCCTTGCCCAGACCAGCGGGAGAGCGCTCGACAATGACACCGGCGTCCTCGAGGGCCTTGATCTTGGTGTCGGCACCACCCTTACCACCGGAGACGATGGCACCGGCGTGACCCATTCGTCGTCCAGGGGGAGCGGAGATACCAGCAATGAAGCTGACGACGGGCTTACCACCGTTGACGGTGTTGGCCTGCTTGAGGAACTCGGCGGCGTCCTCCTCGGCGGAACCACCAATCTCACCAATCATGATGATACCGTCGGTGTTGGGGTCCTCGGTGAAGACCTTGAGGCAGTCGATGAAGTTGGTACCGGAGAATGGGTCACCACCAATACCGACGACGAGAGACTGACCGAGGCCAGCCTGGGTAGTCTGGTTGACGGCCTCGTAGGTAAGAGTACCGGAACGGGAGACGATACCGATGCGACCGCGCTTGTGGATGAAACCGGGCATGATACCAATCTTGCACTGTTCGGGAGCGATGATACCGGGGCAGTTGGGACCGACGAGACGGGTCTTGCCTTGGGTCTTGAGCATGTCGGTGATGCGAACCATGTCTAAGTGGGCCCTTTGTTAGAAACCTTCACGATTGGACCCAAGGTCGACATGTCTAAAAACCTACCGTGCTGGGGGATACCCTCAGTGATACAGACAACGAGGGGAATCTCGGCCTCGAGGGCCTCCTCGATACCGGCAGCGGCCAGAGGAGGACTGAGAATATTGTTAGGGGCGTTTTTGTTCTCGTTATGTGGGTGTGGTTGAATAGACGTACGGGACGAAGAGACCAGTAGCGGTAGCGCCAGTCTCCTTGACGGCTTCTGAGACGTTCTTGAAGACAGGAAGGCCGAGGTGAGTCTGACCAGCCTTCTTGGGGTTTGTTCCACCGACAACCTTGGTGCCTGTTCAATCGATTGTCAGTTTACATTGTCGTTGCACCCCTGTCACATGTATATCATGATGTGTGTCGAGATCGATATAGCGGGAGACCGTACCGTATTCGATAGCTTGCTCAGCGTGGAAACTACGTCATTTGTCAGTTTAAATTGTTCTTTTTAGACAAACTGAACTCTTCGCAATACTCACGTTCCCTGC
This sequence comes from Fusarium aywerte, assembly GCA_013186375.1. NCBI lineage: Eukaryota > Fungi > Ascomycota > Sordariomycetes > Hypocreales > Nectriaceae > Fusarium > Fusarium aywerte. The sequence continues at coordinate 92,635 of JABCQV010000120.1, read as the reverse complement.
TTTCCGGTGAATCCCTGGTAGATAACCTTGGTGTCGCTGTTGATGCGCAGGTTGTTGATGGTGTTGGCATACTGCGATGAAGAGTAGGCGCGGCGGCCAACGTTTTTCAGCGCAGAAGCGCGAGCGGCTCTGGTGACGGACTGCATGATGTCGAGGTTACGGAAGGGAGAGAGAAAGAAAGAAAGAGAATAACGTTGCTTTGGATTTGCAACGTTTAAAGATAGGAAGCAATGGGGGGGGGTTATTATCGTTGGGGGGTTAGTTTCTGGGGACTGAGGAAAAACGTCGATACAGGAGCTTGTTCTTGTTCGTATCAAGATTATCCCGTGGCCGGGATGTTAATGGCCTAAACCAGAACGGGTCGACTCACACATTTTGCAAGGTCAGTTTACCTTAGCAGTGTGTCAGTTTTCGGTGCTTGACCTTTGCGCTACGGGTGGTCTCGGAGGAACTGTGCCGAGCGGAAGATGAATAATCCGGGGTAAACTCTGCTGAGAGCCACTCACAAGTGCCCGTGGAGAGGTGAGCCTTTTGGTACACGGTTAATCGCGGGTTCTCGGTGAGAGCGAAAACTAACGAGAACATGCGTCATTGGGCATTCTGGGGGCTTTGGACCCTCTTTTGGTCTACGGACTTGTAAGTCCTAATGATGGATTTCGCGGAGGTTGAAACCAAATTTCGATTAAAATCGCGGACATTGACAACCTTTGATCGATCCCGTGGGAGTGAATGAATGTGATGTAGTATTTTCCTACTCTTCTTGTGATACTTGCATATCTATCTGAGAAACGAGTGTATTCTATCTATTAGCCAATGAATGTGTCCAAACTCTTTTATTCAATCTTTAATTTGTAACCCCTACTTTTTTCTTACCGATTTTGAGCGAAATGTTTCAAGGAAGTGTTATGAACGAATGTGAAGAAAGTAATGTCACCAAGTATTCACTTCCGAGAAGGCATCCTAAACAAAGTCATTTGATACTTCGGTCGTGGTATGCATGACCGGATGGTACAGTTGATCACCGGATCAATCACAACCACGTCAGCTTTGTGAATCAATTGAAGATGTGCGCGTCGCATGACCTTTCAGTCCACTGCACTCATCTTCAATAAATAAGAGTCTTAATAGACGCTCTTCACATTCCAGCCAACAGCCATCACCCTCGCAGCGAGGAAACATGCAAGCGCCAGTACATATGACAGCCCATCAAAGACAATGAGAGCCATCCAGCCTGTATCGCCCTTGTCCCCAGCTTCAAGCAGAGCACCAGCGATGGGCAGGCTACTGAGGGTTCCGAAGCTAGCTACCATGAAAGCTGTGGAAATAAAGCGACCATAGTCGCGTGGATCGCAGAGTTGACCGACGCAGACTGGTGTTAATCCAAGGTTCGACCCAGAGGCGAAGCCAAACACAACCGCAAATGCGATAATCATGGCTTGGTTATCACCAGCTGGCAACCACAAGGCGAAAGCCGAGATAATGCATAGCCCAAGGGTAAGAAGAATGACGTTAAAGCGACCAATTTTGTCGGCTAGAAAGCCAGGAAGAAAACGACCGAGTAATGAACCAGCATTGAGGATTGAAATGAGTGTGTAAGAGCTATTAGCATCGCCAGAGTATCTGCCAGCGTACGACACGATGTACGTCAACGGCACGAAGAGACCCCATTCCATAAAGAAGATCCCAAACGCAGTGAACGTAAACTTGAGGTCCTTGAAGATGCCAAGGTCTGGCCAAACAGAAGTTACTTTGTTCTGTCGTGGAAGACGCGATCGCATGAAGAGGGTAGCCGGAACAGTCAGACCAAGGATGATGAAGCCCAAGATACGAGTCGTCCATGCAAAGCCAATGGTGGGGAGGAGCTTTTGCAGGACGATGGGAAAGATGATACCGCCGATTGATCCTGCGGTCATTGCACAGCCTGTTGCAAGACCGCGGCGGACATCAAACCAGTGGGCGATGGATGCATACGAGGGAGAGTTGAGGAGGGCGCCTCCTAAACCGCCCACGACTGAGTATGATAAAAGGATCTGGTAGAATTCTGCATATATTAATTGCTATTCTTTACGAGTCACAAGAGAGTGTGTTACTCACCTTTGCAGACGCTGAGGATAAACAAACTGGCAGCAATGAGTAAACCACCCGTAAGAACAATAAGTCTCGGACCATATTTGTCAAAAACAGGCCCGACTTGGATGCCTACGATGAAAACGACGAACAAGTACAGACTAAAGATCCATCCAATCTGGGATGAAGAATAGTCTCGTAGCTGGTTCTCGGAAAAGTACGACTCAAACACAGCAGCGGTATTGATGAGGCCGTACACGGAAAACATGCCGCAGAAAGACCCAAAGACTACAAGCCATGCTTGAAGGCCGCCCTCGGGAAACTCAAGATCGGGCTCATGATGCGCGTTCGGGCTATCGCTGGTGGATGAGGAGGATTCGATGGCTCCGTATTCGAGGCCCGTCTGTTGCTCCGGAGCCGTCACGGGGGCCGTTGTCTTTTCGGGATCTCCACGCTGGGTGACAGGCGGTGGGGAGACGGAATTGGAAGTGCTGGAATTGATAGACTCGTCCTGCGCAGGGCAAGAACGGTACTGGTTTTTTAGGCAGCTGTCCTCTGCATTGTGTTCGTTGTAGGTCATGTGGCAGTTAACCTCTGATCACAAAACGAGTTTTGGCCGTGTTTAGTGGCTAGTAAATTCACATAGAATAGATTGATATGAATAAGAGCAAGAGTCAATTGAGAAATGTCAAGTTCGCGGATCGGATGGAGGGGTACTGAAAGGATTTATGTGCCGGGATGAGTAGCCGATACTCGAACTCGGTAGGCTGGCTTGGGAAGAGGGATGTTGTTAGGTTGGACGCCATCTACAAGTGAGTCTACAAATATTGTATGCAATAATTCTGTTTGCTAGTGCTAAGATGTCGCTTCCGTAGAGGTGCAGGGACTTGGCGCATCAATGTAGGCTATTCGTTCAAAATAGAGCTTCGATGACTCAAGGAGACGTTGTTGTCTTCTATGACGAAGAATTGATCGATCGGATTCACTGACGGCATGTATGCTTACAGTTACAGTTAGAGCCCGTTTTGCCCCATCTTTGAAGCTGGTGCTAATAATCTGCGGGCTATCGGATACCCTAGCTGTGATGAATTGACGATCTGCAGGCGAATCACGTTGAGGTTATCTGATGATAATCTGGCCTCAGTACAGTACCCGCAGTCAAAATTACATTGGATATGTATGAATCCAGCTTGTATTTGATTAAACATATCGAGAAATTTAAGCTTATATGTTGTTCGATGTTTGCTTAAACTGCATAGGAGAGACTGGCCTCAGCTCACCGTAGCGCTGATTGTGACACTGGGTCTTCACCGAACGACTCGAATGACAAATTTACTGCATATCAGACTATTGTTTGTCAATGGCGAGTCTCTAGTCTAGTTGGTCTCGGTTGGACTATAATTGGTACAGTTTTGTTGGTGGGAGGTCGGAGATTAATAGCTGCATCGATAGCAAACGTTCTCTCTTCCCGTTAAATATCTGTAACCAGCCACCCTACGTATCCTGATAAGTAGTTTCGATTTAATTATTATGAGTTGTCCTCGAGTAGCCTGTGCCGTCATGATATGACAGTGAAACGAGTCCCACAGTATCCTTCAAGTGTTTGTGATATCGAGCGCAAGTACCAGCTATCACCAACATGCATAGCTGCATATCCTCGCAAACATACCCCTAATTTCTCCTGGGAGCTGAAGGAGTATGTTATCGTTGTAATCGAGCCATAGCTGGTGATCAGTACGGAAAGATGCCGGCTACACATCACCGTTAGTAGCTAGACGCATGTAGTTTGTGCAGCACTTCATATGAACACTGGACGCACACCAATAAAATTTCACTGTAGTCGTCTGCAGTCTAGTAAAATCTCTACATAGGTCCTCTCGCCTATGCCTCCCAAAAGCCATGTCGTGAACACCATCTCGCCACTTCTAGTCAGGTTTCTGGCAGAAGCTACTACCAGCCGTGAATCATAAATAGCTTACAGCACCATAGTGATACACTGATGGTACGATATTCGAGGCTTGAGCTCGAGCAGATACAGGCAATCAATGCTAGAAGCCTGTGAAAAGCCCATGACCTTGAGTGAAACGCGAAAGATGGGCTTATTGAGATTACATGACGATTTTGCAATATTACACTCATTACAGTTGCCTTCAGATGTACAAAACTATAAGTGAAAAGACTTACCTCATTTATTGAAGTGATCCATAACCGATGACTATGTTAGAAGCTTGGAGAATCGAAAATGCGAAACCCCTCTCCTCCCTTCTCGTATTCTATTGAGTAACTATACTAGCTAAACTGTATACAACAAAGTGCCATTCTAATACTGGCTTGTAGCCAATAACCTCCTCTAGATACCGTTGCTCTTACATGAGAACACACCAGACACCTGTCCAGCTTCAAACTGGTCTATGATACCCTGAACGCTGACATACGTTCCTAATGTGAGATATAGAACTCCGGTCAACATAATAACGACGTTCAAAGCCACAGACAGGTAGTCGAGGACAGGTTGCCGTGTCCTCCCAACTTTCTTATCGGCGTTTCGCATGCGAAAGTAGGCCAAGGCCCAAAAGATGAAGCCAAACCAGCAGTTGAATAGAGATGACATGACGGATAGCACTGCAGTATCTGTGAGTAACGATTAAATTAACATTGAGGGCAGTGGCTTACACGACGAGAAGAAGGGAATGATCTCAGCAATGAGAAATGCTGCAGCCCAGCTAAGAAACAAAACGAAGCTCCACCAGAGCCAACCTTTGAAGGTGTGCGAAGTGAGATGTTCGGAATCTTTAAACATGCGAAAGAAGACGAATCTGCCTGTTACGCTAGCGTAGAGGCACCCGACAAAGATGATAGTAGGGATCATGAAAGAGTAAGAGATCTTCTTGTAGAGGTCAGTGAGAACTCCAAAGGCTGGGGTGACCATGTACTGGTCGCCTGTGTAAGCGTAAATGACAGCGCCAACTACGCTGAAGGTCACAATTTCGGCGCAAGTGCAAGCCCACAATGCCTTGGGAAAGTCCCTGTACAAATGGTCAGAAGAATTGCAGGATGGTCAAATGACATGATATATTACCTGGGATCGCGCATCTCAGCGATGAAACTGGGAATTGTGGTCTGGCCGATAAACGTGTAGCTCATGTTCATGAAAGCTGACATGCCCGTAACGAGCGTGGTGCTGCTTGGCGTCCATATCGAAATAACAGGCTCTCCTTTCTCAGGATAGCCAGCGGGCTTGGCTTGGACGCCCGAAAATGCCGTCGCTAAGATGACCGAGATAAAAGTGAACAGGGTCGACGCGAAGGCGAGCTTTGACAGCATACTGAAGGTGCGTGGGAGCGAACCAATCCAGCTGATGGCGGTCACTACTACGGCGAAAGCAACTGTCCTGCAGCCTTTGATGTTATCGGCTTCGGTCATGGTGTTTAAGTAGATTGCGCCAACGAGGACGTGGAGAGCTTGGATGAAGGTGTTGTTGAGGACGAACATGGCTGCCGTCCACCACCAAGCCCATCGTCTGTTCCACCAGATCATTTGCCCAATGTCACAAACATCACGAACCTCGGGATGTCGCAGGCAGAATTCCCACAAAACAAGACTTGTATACAAGACCAGCCCAGCAACAACGGCCGTCAGGATCAATCCAGGCACAAGGCCAAGAAGACTGTAGGACCAAGGAAAGCTCATAATAGAGAGCACGATGTACTCGCTAAAAAGAAGCCCTGCAGTCTTCTGCCAAGAACATGTCCTGTATTGAATGGCATTTCCCGCTTCGGAAGCGACCTGCTTGTCGTGCAACTCTGCGGCTGAGGTGCTGTCTGTTTCGGAGAGAAGGTTGGTTGCCGAGTGCTCGGCGAGGGGTTCGACGCGGGGGCCAATTGTCACTTTGGAGCCTCCAAAGGCTGATGCGAGCCAAGGCGATCTGCTTGTGGTGCCTGAGCTTGGCATGCGTTCGGCTTCTTCAAGGGTGGAGGTTTTGGATGTCATGACTGAGCTATGAATGGTACTGTATGTACACGATAAAACAACTGCGGAGAGGATAAATAAAATATGTAAGATGGCGCTGGAAGATGAAGATTAGGAAATGATGGGGGTACAGCCCATATAGCGAAACAGCAGAGCAGGAAAGTACCTCATATCTGGAAGCAGCAACCGCAGGTACCAGCCTACTAACCTTCCCTACCTATGTTACGTCCAGACCAAGTTGAGTCGATCAATAGTGGAGGAGGCGCAGGGGACGGTATGCTCGATCTTCTGCAGGATGTAATTGCAGTGAGCAATTGAACTCCCCGAGAACCTGCATGAGGAGGCGTCGAGTTCCAAGGCAAATTACGTCCATGGCGATCAATCAACACCTTCAAATCCGACAACGTTTATGCTGATTGGGTTTCTTGTCATTGCGGAGATGCTAAGCTATAGATGACGGTGTGATCAGAAAGTTTGACTGGCATCATCAAGACCAAATATGACCACTAGAGTTGCAGATCGTAATGGAGTCGTTCAATCACGCAATGCAATGCCTGTTGCCCACAGCGAAGATGGTGTGTACCATAGCCTAATATGATTTGGGTTTTAAGCTTACTTGCCATAAGCTTGTTTTGTCGCTGGTCAGCTTCTACTGGTCGCTCAACCGGGAATAATCTGCAATACCCCGGCACCACCGAACGCTCGGCGTCTTGATGATTACGCCATATATTTACATCATGTACCAACCATGATATGTCATATGAGCATATTTGTCTGATAGGGCATATCTGAAGAGGTTGAGCGCGTCCAATTGGTGTTCTGTTGCCAACTTGTGGAGACTACGTAGAGTCTGCATGATTGCCTGTCAGAACTAGCCTCAACCTGACTATGCCCTGAGTTTTGGCGCGTCATTTCGTCCATTTCCCCGTCTTTGATTTTGTCCATCTTAGAGCTCTCAGCCACGGAAATAGTCCGCAGTGGGTACATAGGATCCTCGTCGAAGCGTTCGTGGTGGTCATGTCGGACCCTGCCATTTGTAGGTATCGCCCCGATAGTTGGAGGCGCAATTGGATCAGAAAGGCCGTTATCTGATCCCATGCATGAAGTGCCTAGTATTCGGGGAACTACATGTTTTAAGAAAGGCTCAAAGGTTGTAAGGCTGGCGCAGATTATCGAGAGGTTGGCTTCGGCAAAGCTATTGTCAACGCTTAGAGATAATTTGACATAATCCAAGGTGAACAGTACTTGCATCCAAAGTAAAACAGGCCCGGCGCCCCATGATTGGTCTTCATCGCCCATAGACTGAATTAAGGCGATAAGTCTCATGATGGATGTGAACACAGTACGTATGCTAACATGGAAGGTGTTGAGAAGCCTGCGGCATACAAGAAGTGGCTTGCTCTTCCTGAAATCACGAACAGTGTCAAGCATACCACTATAACTGAAATGGATTTTGAGTATAATATTCCTGCTAAGTACTAGTGAGTCAAAAAATCATGAAGACCGTTTCCTATGCTAATGCAATTTCAGTGATAATTGGTTCACATGTTGTTTCAAAACGATATCCGGATTATCACCGAAGCATCAGACCTGCACAGCAAACTTGTCGAGGAACTCAAAGAATTCATCCCTGATGGGAACTTCACCACCCAATGTTTATTCCAACCTCTTCCCTTCCTCTTCGGCCAACGCTGTGTTGAAGCCGGTGGTAACCTGATGGGAATCGAGCGTCAAAAGCACAACGGTATTTTATTCCTTGCTGTCGCTATGGTCCAAACTCCCCAGCAAGAAGCCTTTGCACGACCAAGAGTGCAAGCTTGGATTCAAGAAGTGCGCGTGTTTGCAGCGACTATCGAAGGAGGAAACCTCGAATGGACGTATTTGAACTATGTAGATAAGAGTCAGGATCCTCTTGGTAGTTATGGATCTGAGAATATCAAGAAGATGAAGGATGCGGCGGCCAAGTATGACCGTCATCAGGTTTTTCAAAAGCTGGTGCCTGGGGAATTTAAGATTTCTGATGTTAAGGATGTATGAGAAATCAGTGTAATGTGGTACATTGAACACAAATTTGAATGCAGATATCACGAGAAAGAAACTTATATTAATCGATGTTCGGCCATTTGTGATTGATTGTTAGTGTAACCACCTGGTCAAACGTGTACTATTGGAGTTGATCAACCAGTAAGATAGAACTGTTGGTGTGGTTTATATAAAATGAGTTCATTGGGCCTCAAATAATATAGGTCTAGGACAGGTCTATCTAGAGTGGTGGAGGACTGGAATCTGAGGCTATATTAATTGAACAAACCAGCCGTACGTTAGGGATGGCGGACTCCCAGGACTATGTCGAACAGGACCGAAAAATTTTACAAATAGCCCTTCGTTGTCTACCAGGGATAGTTATATTGATGAACGGCATAAGATGTATAGACAGAGACACGCCCGCCAGGCATGGTCGATGTGTTATAGTAAGCCTGCCCAGATAAAACAATCAAAGTGATATCCTGATATCAAAAGAAATACTTGTAAACTTATCTACTGGTATCTACCACATAGCGGCCGGCAATATTACCGGCAATCATCATATCGTATACTTTCTGAAGCTTCGATAGACCAACTATTCTAAGATATAGAGTCAGTGATATGGATGTCATGTACCTTTAGAGCTAGACTTACTTATACGGTGCCTTGATTAGGCCTTGCCTGTAAAACTCGATAGCTTCGGCGGTATCTTGTCGGTTACCAACATAACTGCCCTTGATGTTGATTTCCCTATGTGACATTCCATTAGCTTGTCTCCCGTGGAATAAGAGTGTCCCACTTACCGAACAACTGTATCAAAAACAGGCGCCTTGACAAAGGCATTTGCCGGCAGCCCAACGCAGACAATGGTGCCCTTGCTCTTAACATACTGACTAGCCTGCTGGAAAGGCTTCTCACTCGCAGCCAAAAGCAGAACCCCATCCGGTCCTAAGCCTCCAGTGGCATTCTTGATCTCTGCAATAATATCCGGAGAAGTTTTGAAGTCGACAAACGTGTCAGCACCAAGCTCAGTGCAGACCTTGCGCTTCGCCTCGCCGCCGTCAAGAGCGGTTACACGCAGACCCATAGCCTTGGCGTACTGGATGGCAAAAACACCAAGACCGCCTCCAGCCCCGGCGATGACTACACTCTGCCCCGGACGAACGTTAGATGATTTGAGGGCTTTATAGACAGTTAGTCCCGCGCAGAGAATAGGTGCTACACCGGCGAGATCGCAGTCTTTCGGGATGCGTGCTACATGCGCTGCTTTACCGACGGCGTATTGCTGGAATGAACCATCGACCGTGTAGCCAGATAGTGAGGCGTTGGAACAGAGTGATTCGTTAGACTGGCGGCACTGTTCACAGCTCATGCATGACCCGTGGAGCCACTTGAGACCTACGTGGTCACCGATTTCAACATCTTTTACGAGCTCCCCTCTCGCTACCACTACGCCCGCGCCTTCGTGGCCTCCGACTAGGGGCGTCTTTGGAGCGAGTGGCCAGTCACCGTTGATAGCATGAAGATCTGTGTGGCAGACTCCGCTGTACTTGATGTTGATGAGAACTTCGTCTGAGCCTGGTGTAGGGACTGGGATCTTTTTGTATTGAACGGCTAGTTCGTCAGCTTTGCTTGATGACAGTGAAAAGTGCTTACGTACCTCCTCCAGTCTTTTCCAAGACTTGTGCCCATTGTTCAGTAGGGACAGATGGACTTGCTGTAGTGGCGTATGCGGCATTCTTACCTAGGCCGCTGTTGGCGTCGAAGTTTGGGGCGATGTTGCCGGCGTTAACACGACTGTTAGGCTTGTGTCGAGGGCATGTCTGACATGCAGAATTTGCGCAGCTTGCACATAGTGTTCTTGGGGCGGATGAGAAATTCAGACGGTTTGCCTGAATTGTGACTGTTGCCGAGCGCGCAACAAGCGCTGTGTTTCGAGTAACCAACCTACCTGATCGGAGGATACTGGTTCTCATCATATTGCCTGAGCATAGCATTATGATCGCAAAGACTAATGGGAGATAGAGTGTTTAGAAATATACAAGCATTCCGAATAGATGAGTCAATGCCTTGTAGAGGAGCGACATCGCTTATATTATAACACAAAATCATCCGTCGGGCCATTTTGGTAATCTTGTGGTGCCACGCAAGAGGAGCTGATTATCCCCCATCAGATCATACCCCATTACAGAAACTCTAAAGCTGGGAAACGAAGATTGGGGAATAGAATGTGGTAATTGTCCTGTGAGCCGCGCTTGAATGTACATTTATCCGCGGAGACGCGGCAAAGCCATCTGACCCCGTGGGGTCAATAGACTTTTCCCGTTCCGATTAAGCTGGTCTCGTGCTTATTTGCTTGTACCTTTTGCATGATTTTGCGTAATGGGATGATATCTGATTTTCATATGGAAGTGAGCTGATCCGGAGTTTAATATTGTAGCACAAGGTTCCAGTTTCAATTGGTGAGCCGCAAGCAGACTTCCGCCCCCAAGAGCCGTTTGGTAAGAATATTTGCTGTAACAAGAAGGTGGCACAATTGAAAACACCCAATTGACTATAAAGGTAATGTCAGATATCTCTGTTAGTCCCGGCGTTCCGCGATTGCACGCTTTTGTTCTTGTGCAGTACAACAAGAGGCAAAGCAATTATCCTCTTCACCCATACCAATATCGGAAACGCACAACTGGTGATTTGTGTGTCACAATAATTGCTGCAATTCTGTTGGCAGAAGCAAGTCACCCAAAGCTCCTCGTCAGCGCTGCAGTCGCATATCGATTGTACGAGCCCGAGAATCAAGGGAAGCGAGATGGTGACCTTCTGACTTGAACATGGACTTTGAATTCCAATTACCCCCTATCGAGTTTCACACGTGTTCGGATTCCGGACCTCATGGAGACCTAATACCTACTAGAGTAACGAAGGGGATATATATCAGCCGATTCGGGGGCTGGGACTGGGACTCCGAGTTGAGGATTGAACACCCCGCTAAACATCAGCAGATTTGGGATTTACGTCACGCGAGATTGTTGGTTCAGCCAACAATAGCCATGGAATTCTTGACTGACACTCCGAGTATCGGAAATATGATTCTGGAGTATCACCAACTCTAGTATTGTGGCTTTGTAAATGATCGGAGTGCGTTGTTATATTGACATCACACGAAATAGGGAAGCCAACATCGGAGAATGTATCGAGGCTGTTGTTATATATATCATCTATACCGCTGCTACTTTACAAAAGCAGATATTTATTTCGAACTTAGTAAGTGGTCAAGTGATATCAAAAGAGTCATCATTGTTGATAAAATTTCAAAAGGACCACGAGTCGCTAAACCTTACATCATCTGTATGTAGGGTTTCAGCTAGATATTGGTAGTTTTAACGGCTGTCAAGCGTAGGCACGCTGAATATAGTAATGGTGTATTTCCATAATTATAGACCTTAATTTAAGGTGTAGAAGAGATGTCATCATTTCCCAGAGAGGTGAATATTCCAAGAGATAAAACGGCAAACCGTTAGATCCCCTCGTTCTCAGAAGATTCTTACCTAAAGCTGTTACGGGGAAGAGATCGGATCTGGAATCTTTCAAATATCCCAAGACAAAGACCATGAACAGATCGCGTCTAGATGCTTGGATGGATGGAAGAGTTGCTTCCAGCCTGGTCAGAAGGACATATTGACAACAGATGCGATCTAATACTGCCCTGTGCAAGAAGACTCTGGTTTCGACACTTTGGAGAATGCTCTCAGTTATTCAAAGATGGCACGTTGACCGCAAAAGCTCTGAAAGTCTTGACCCAGAACCGATGTCAGTCGAGGATTGTGGTTCATGTACCATTCTAATTTCAGCGACACACAAGAATATATATAAAAAAAACTCAAGGACTACAAGGAAGCGTTTTATAATTTTACGACTCTTAATGGACTCGGGGAGATCACGTATATCCTTCTTGCCCAGGAACAGAAAGACTTCATTTCCGTAGACAAATTCAACACTCTATAACTGGCTTCGCTCCTTGGTATAACGCCAGTGGTTCGAAACATCGTCGACACCACCAACTTGGCCAAATATGATAATGCTGCTTAATTCTTCATCTTGGCCTCAATAAGTCGAGAACCAAGACACCCACGCGGGTAATGGTAAGGGTAAGGAGAATCTATTCCGGATTTCATCATCAATAGCAAAAGAAAGTCCAAACCAAAGATAAGAAAACAACAAAAAATCGATTTGGCAGCATACATGCCGATCTGTATTTCCTTTCAGCCCTGGCCAAACTTAGTGCTTCGATCATCTGCTAGACTAATCCCAAGGCCCCAGCTGCTGATTCGTCTTTTGATTTTTAGCGCTCAGGGGTAAAAATGCTTTTATTTCTCAATAGGTACTTGGCATCTATCACGATCAGCAACAAACAAGAAAATAAGCGTGTTAGTTGCAGAGCCAAATTCAATAGTTTCTGGTTAGTTTCGTGCTAGAACTCAGCTAGTCAGACCAACCAACTGGGTAAGTAGGGCAGGGCAAAAGGATAACCAAGGAAGTAATGTCTGTGCATTGTTCGTAAATCATGTATATATCCCAGAGTAACGCATTGCGTTGGTTAATTATTTATTTCTCTCAGCAGTAACTGTCACTCGTTTCCGCACATCATCACATTCGTTACAATGGTTTCATCAAGATTAATCGCCGGCTTAGTCGCCCTTGCTTCTGTCCACGCCGTCAACGCTGGAGCATGCCGTCCCAGACCCAGTTCTACCGTTGTCACTGGAACTGACACTACCCTCACAACTGCTGAGACCTCATTCCAGACATCCATCGAGACTGAGACGTCCTTTACCACAGCCGATGATACTACCACTCTGGACATTACCACCGCCCTCGCATCTGCCGAGACATCAGTCGAAACATATTTCGTAACAGAAGATGATCTGACTAGTACTTTTGAGAGCACCCAAGCTGTCGACTTTACCTCCGACATCACCTCTTTCATCACCCTCACGGCCGAAACAACCACCACTGAGTCTGCTACCACAACTTCCCATGCTTTCGTCCCTGCCGACCTTGTCCCATGCAGCAGCGAAGAGGTATGCCGTACTGTCCAGTATTGCGATGCAACTAGGTGTGGCTGCATCAACGGCGTCTGCCAGGTTCTCAACGTCGTGATTACAATTCCAGCTCTATGAGTCACAGAAGTTGTAAAATGATTTATTGGCAAGGTGCTTTTTGTATAAGATGAAAGAACTTGACTTTTTCCCGGAGAATCTAATAATATACTGCTGAGACAATAAAAACTATCACTATTGAATGGATATGATAACTTTGACTACAAATGAGGCATTCTTTATTTAAATTTCTTTTTCCCTTTAAACAAACACCCAAGGATTCCCATTTTTCTCAGTGTTATCAACAAGTGAGGCATTCTTGATGGCAATGTAGTAAAAAGCAACTTTGAAGTCAACCTTGTAGCTATCCTGCAAAGCCTTCTCAGGGGCCACCATTAGTTCTCACACCTATTTGCAGACCATATACTGTGCACATGAAGGGATTTCCCGGAAATACGCCAAACGGTCAAGCATATTGGCGGTCTTTGACAGCTTTGAAACTGCGCCGATCCTCATACCCATTGTCATCCGCAAGTGCAACATAACCAACATCTTTTTCAGGCTGTACGTCCCGAATCTTCAAGCGCCTGTTCTTCAACAATCTCGCACGCTCGTCCCCAGAGCAGGTGCTTCCGCCGGGCGGGATATTGATATGAACAGAGTCTCGGGTTAGAGCTGAGATGTTAGTGAGAAAGTCTGGGGCTCGTGTTGCGAGGCTGAGCGAAACTGTCACCAGAATACTTATTCCCATAAGAATTAGAGAAAGAATATAAATTGCCATCCACGTCCCTTGGATTTGGTACCGCTCTTCACTAGTTGTGAAATTGCCAGCCGTGTTGGCGTACGTGACTGCGCCGTTGCCGGTGTCCCATATTTCCATATCTTTCAAATTCACCTTATTGAATCCCAGCACAGCAGGACTGTAGTACGAAACACGCATGGCCGTATTGATTACCAAAGCTAACCTTCGGGCAAAGACCTTGAGTGGAAGTCTCGTGTACTCGGTAGTAATACCAAAGTCGCTCGTTCCATCATCTTCTATACCCAGCGCCGGATCTGTGAGGTAGTTCTCAAAGGGCGACTTGCGTCCTGGATGATAGGATGGTGCAAGGGTGGGCAGGCTAGCTATAAACGCGCCAGGTCCCGTTCCACGTTTGTCTGGTATCACTTCTTGGTCAGGGATGGAGACGGCTTGGCCATGCGAATGACGGACCCTTTGTGACTGACAGACCATTGTATCAAATGCTCGGGGTCTCATACATTTGATGTCGATGTCAACAGAGGTACGGCTCATGTCACAAATCGTCGAGTTATCCTTGGTGCCAAAGACCAAGGTGCTCCGCTCGACTGGTCCTGTGCCGTATCTGTCCTTGCTTGAGAAACTGAAGTTACTCTGTTGCCGACTGCTTGGCACATCCATATAAACATGTTGACTATTCCCCGTTTCGTATGTTATGCTGGCATTCATAAACCTGTGAGTAAACAATCCGTTGGGAATTCTCGCAAGCCACTCTGTAGTATTGAACCAAGAGGAACACTAGATATCGAAATCGATCAGCTCATGACTCATGAATGGTTAGCAATATCCTCTTACCTCTAAAGCTAGGTAAGTCGCCGAAACTTCCAATGTGAAGTTTCCAGTAGTTTTTGAAGGGATCCCTCGAATAGGGATACCGATCAACGATTCATAATCCACTAGCTGATCAGACGGTACCATGATCCATTTGTAAGGATCTGAGGAATTGTAACCAGGCAACGAAGTAATTTCCGGGACGCGAACGTTGCCCCAGAGATCAATCCTAGCATTGGTACTAGCTATGCCGACTCCTCCAAGTTGTTCGATGACTGCTCCAAAGTTCTTACTGGACCCGTTAGAGGCTTGAGCAAGCGCATTAGGTGCCGAAAGCGCAGCACCAAACATGGGTTGTATCCCCCCCAACTCATCATTTCTGCCAGAAGCACTAGCCCAAAGATCGTAGTTCAGAGGTAGTCCGACATCTGCTGCTGGAATATACAAAACTTTATGGTTCTGTAAGCTGATATGTGGCGTAATGTTGATAGTCCTAAGGACCGCTTGACCCCCAAGGGGGCTAAATGGCCATAGGATTACGAGCATCAGTGTCCATAGAGACAGGGTGCGAAGTAGGAAGGCGGTTTTGATGGTGCTGATCAGAGTCTGACTTCCCAAGAGAGTTGTAAGTGTCTATCCAACCCAACATTAGTCAAGTAGTAAAGGCATATCATAATGTCTCCTACTCACACCTAACTTTGTACCTTGTTCAGCCCGGAACAAGGCGACAGTACGAACGAGAGTACCTAGGACAGCGGCAAGAGCGATTGGCCATAATGTAGATGCGAGCCCAACGGCTTCTCGTACTGCATCTCCATGCGCAGAGATTGGCTGGTTATCCAAACGGCAAATGTAAACTGCCAGAACTTGATGATTGTTAGAGGTAACTACCTAAAGAAAGGGGCGAAGAAAAGCAATTTCTATGTGGATGCTTACCGACAAAGGGTGCCCAAATCATGATAAGCGGTAGGAGCGACAAAATTTGAATGACTCGTGCTTTCCATCCATGGTTAAGAGCCTTAGGATGACCTGGCCAAGCTGACCTATCTTCTGTAAGAGTTTCAGTATGACCATCTTGTGGTTGAATGAGCAGAGAATGAGAAGATGCCTTGTCGGCAACCAAAAATGACACCTTTCGCATCCTGATATCTGTCTATTTCCTTTCTTTGAAAACATTATTTAGTGCAGGGTACTACGACGCATTTATGCAAGCGTCAATGGGAGCAAGATTTTCAGTTCATGGCAAATATTGAATGATTAACGTCATACTCATTGGTTAAAGGTTGCTAAAAGTGCAGATATCGACGAACTACAATCCTACAAGTCAGCACATATGCAGCCACCAAAATCCTTGCATGCCCCCCAAACGGTAGGAACAAATTTGCGTCCGAGTCTTTCTAACTAAAGCACCCTATAGATTGCATGCAAGCATACAAAGTAGAAATTGAGAATTTACGCCTTTGGAAACAAATCCTTATACTGCAACAAAGCCTCCTTGTACGGCTTCGGCTTCCTTCCGGTCAACTTCTCGACACTGTCAGTTGTTTTCGCCATGAATCCTCTGGCAACCATCTCTCCACAGCAAAGAAGATCGCCGATACAGAGCTTCATAGGTAACTTTGAAAAATCACCAAAGAAATCCGTTGGCAAACCGTGATCCAACCACCAAGTCTTGAGTTCCTCGTCAGGCATATCGACAATTTCTCCCTTGTAACCAGTTTGCTCGCACATCCACTGGAACACCTCCTCGTTGGTAACAGCTTCTGGTCCGCTGATTTCGTAGACAGTATTGGTCTCTCCTCTTCCAAGAAGCAAAGCAGCTAGAACATTTCCGCAATCTTCTCGTGCAACATAGGCACCAGCTTGGCCGTGCGTATTGACCAGCCAGCGATCACCGCAGAATTTCCATGACTGCGCAAACAGAGTCGGAATGTTATCTGCGTAGAGATAGTTGCGCTGGATGTTCCACTCTAGGCCAGAAGCGTAGATGATCTTCTCAATAAAGTGGTGATCTCGAGGAAGGAAAGGAATATCCTCCTCATTCTCGGCTTCAATGCCTGCACCGACGAAAGACGTGTAGCAAACTCTTCTGACACCACATGCCTTAGCAGCGTCCACAACGGTTTGGGCCTGACGACGTCGACCGTCACCGAAGAGCCACGTTGAAATTAGCGAGACGGCCTCGGCGCCCTGGAAAACTGCTTTGAGACTTTCGATATCATCGTACGTGGCAGTAACGATTTGTGCTCCTTTGTCGGTCCATGATTTGCGAAGATCAGCTGGGATGGCTTCCTCTTTGTAGGTGGTAAAGACAAGTTCATCGTCAGGCTTGGCAATCTCCAAGGCGAAGCTAGCTGCAATCCGACCAAGATTGCCGTCTGCGCCTGTGAGAACGTACTTTGGCATTTTGATTTCGTGACAAGTGAAATTGGTATTAATATTAACAGTCAAGAGACACGATAAACATGAGAATTCATTCTTGGCAAGAGAGGGATCTTTGCTATTTATACACTGCCACGACTTCTTGACCGCATTATCATGGTCTGATCGACATCGTGAGATTTCCGTACTGCACCGGACAATCAAAGTCTCGATGGAGTCGTGTAATTCCGAGATTCGCCGGTCACACCAGATCTGGACCCATAGCGGTGGTAATCCCGGCGTCAGTAGTGCCTTTGGGAACTTCAAGGATAGTATCAGATCATCTCTTATTAACGACATCAGACCCAGTCTCGTGTTTCAGGCGCTAAAGGTCTGCCATGGTGTTACTTGTTCAGTCACCAGATTAGAAAATTCAATGATTAAGAGGAACCACAAATATCCTTGGACTCCAAGGTACATTTTGTTCGTGACGCTTATTAAATCATCTGATTATAGCATCATTGGGGCTTGAGTGGCTATTGTACTTGCGCAGAACACTTTGCATGGTCTAACCTTCGACATAGGATTGCGAATATGTTTGCCGGCTTCAGAGAGGCTGTAAAAGTAATCATGTTAATGATTGATACATCTGAGCTGGTTCATGACATTGATCTTCCCGGGTTTTCTCAGTGGTGTCATGATTGCCCACAGACGAGGGTGCCACACTAGTGTGTTGAACATGAATTGAGGTTACGAATGAATGTTTCAACAAATCACCATCCGGTATGGTGTAGTGGCTAACATTTCGCGCTCTCATAACCTGAGAGATCAGTACCGCGGAGCCCAGGGTTCGATTCCCTGTACCGGAGTTTGCTTTTTGGCTCCTGTTGTGTTCCATATCTCACTACTTTTTTATTGCTAGCTAACAAATCAAGTCTCTTTCTTACTAGTACATGTTTCTTCTCCTACCTGTGCTGTTATACATTTTTGAATTAGAGTCGTCTCTTCAAGTGAAGATTGTATGAATAGAAAGATATGTGAGAAATAACAAATTTCTGCTAGGTTAATATAAACTTCTTATGTCTGATTGTTAGGAGTGCTTTGATTAGATGATGTTTGTTTTGAATATGAACAACAAATCTGGTTACAAATGTACTGTTTGGTAATTCTACCTCCTCTGCTCATAAGTAGGTGATTAAATAACCCTTTAGCAAAGAGATTTTAAATTTTGATAGATCTCACTACCATTGTCATTCTGCTCATTTCGATTTTCAATATGTGTTACGAGCACTATTCGAACAGAGTGAGGAAGTCTGGATACAGTTTGGTTATGCCTGTTCAAGAGCGATACAACTCGTCAAACCTGCTCTTCCTGCAGTTATCTTTAGGTCACTACACCTCGCTCGTTCACCTTGGCTTTTCAGAAACTAGATTATATACATCTCCATCTCTTTAGATTCCTTTTCATGATTCCACCCTTCAGTCATATAATTCGTCATATATCCTACTCGCTCAAAAACATTTCCAAACTCTTTAACCTCCTTGGGCAGCTTGGCTAGGGTTTCTTTCTCTGCCTTAACCAGCACCAGTGCACAATCATCTTCCCAAGCATTTCTTGTGACGGGCCTTGTACAAAGTCTCAGACACAACAAATCCTTAGTCTTCAGATTCCGCAAACGAAAGAGACTGTCGGGTCTTTCGAGTTCCTTTCTTACGGATGTTCCTGGTTTCTCTATCCAGACCCCATTTCCATTAAAGGAGAATGTGACAGGCATGGTTCGGCCTGTGAAGAATATATAGCCGCACTTTACCTTTCCAAACTGATTTTGACCTTCGACGATGCATGCCGTACGGTCGAAGTTGACCGTAACGAAGAGTTTATCATTCTCGAAACTATCCCGTCCCCATGTCACACCGCGGTGAACACTGAGCCAACTCCAACTTGGTGCAATGTAGTCTAGCTTTTTCTCAGAGTCTTTTTCATCTGGCATCCAGCGTAGGCTGTTAATTAGATCATTTTCCCACAAACCAGCAAGATATCTGCCAGCCAATTCACCTGACCATTCCGTAGCCAACCCCGCAACAGCAGGAAGGCCATCAGTTCGGTATGTGATTTGTTTCTGGGAATACTGGACGACTAAATCACGCCAAAGCTCATGATGTTCTTGAAATTCTTTGGCGTAACCTTGAAGAGGCTTATGTGGCCTCAGAGATGTCCCTTTGTAGCTCTTGGTACCCGTAATAAACTTATGACCTGTCTTGATGATCCGACGCGCGGGTACCAGAGGGTCATCTTCATGCTTCTCAAGCGCACCACACTCGCAATCCATGCAAGAAAGACAGTCGAATATCATCTCACTCTTGGTGTAGTGGAGGATTCTTGTCGCCAAAAGTCTCTCCTGGAAGCACCACGCGCGCGTCAACAAAGGGTGGTCCTTGATATCAGATACTGTCGTTCCCTGGAGGGGATTTGAAGAACCTTTGGCCATCTTTGGATCGGTATTCCAACCAAAGACTGCATGTCGGACTACCTTTCTTCCATAAACTTCGAAAAGTTTTCCGTCGGGAAAAGTGCCCGAAACTGTCACATAGGGCTCTCGTGGAAATAGGCAACCGCCAGATCCATCAGCCGATCCAGTAGCTGACAGGACTAATTCTGCACCGTTGTAGATCGACGCCATCTTTGCAGCTTCTATTTCCCAATCTTTTTTATCATTCTGAATGATGCAAAGCGAATCTATCCAGATGTATCGAATGCCTAGTTCTCGCGAGATGATAATAGCGTCCTGAAAGGTCTGAGCAAAACGACCGAAAGGGATATTTCTCTTCCACTGCTCGAGAGTGTCTTTCTCAGACTTCAAATGTTGGGTCTCGCCCCAGCAATGCGAAAGTGCAATATATGGTTCAACGATCTTCTGTTTAGAGTCATCGTGCACGAAGATATGAATACCATCATTCGTTTCAGGGCCAATGTCAACTACTCGCTTTGGTAGTCTTGACCTGGACGCCGATGCAGCTTCAGAGCAAATTACGTGTGTTTCTTTGCACGTATTGATCCAACTCCTCGCTTTATCGAAAGATGAACGAGAAGTAGGATCAGGCTCAATATGATCCGCATATCCGCCGATTTCAGTGGGAAGACTCCAATCTGGTCGTTCGATGTTCATGTATGAACCGATGGTAGGCCATGGACATGGAGAGCCTAAGTTATAATCAGACTTTGTTCCCTGACCACAACTATGCAATGAAACTCTTACCGGATAATGTGTAGATCTCATAGCTCTCGATAAGATCACCTTCAGAGTTATCTCCAACAGAAGGGAAGATATCGAAATCATCCATGGGCTGGGTCCCGCGGATGAGATTGACCCTCAAGACATTGCCCTTGCAGAAGACTATATCCAGCCAAAGTTCGGGGTCACTGCAATCTAATTTGCCTTTGTTCAACTTCATCAAGACCTCTTGGAGGAGCGAACAAGAGACACAACCTCCCTTTGCCGACCCTGGGATGTCAGGAAGGTATATTCTGATCTCCCAAGAGGCATAGTCAACACGGCCATGTCCTGCCCAGGTGGGAGCTTCTTCTAGTTTGCCAGCCTCGGCAGCCCTGCCCGAGTTGATGGTACCAGAATGTTCGTGCATAGCTATTCCGGCCAAGGGAAGAGCTGATGAAGCTGATCCCGGGTAGAGATTCCAGCATACTCGGCATAGTTTCGGATCTTTCCTGATCTCATCATCGGTATCGCCTGTTGGGTAAGGTGGGCTTGCGAGGTTAAATGAGGCCATGGTTGTCAAACCCCGCAGTGAGGGTCTTTCGATCACGCTAAGGTTGACAGGTAGGGTAGTTTGATGTCAGAACTGACATGGAGTCTTTGAAAGGAGATGGCCGATAAGCAGGCTGAGGATTTGAAACCGGCTGACAATATCCGAGATAAGTTGCATTCAGGCCTGGCCTTTATTTCAGCCCCCGACATCATGTGATACCCCGGCCACTCCTACCAGGGGACCAATCTTATGCCGAACTTCTGCCCGCACAGCTATGTATGCTCGTGCAAATACATTGTTAGTATATATAAGTGCTGTATATACGGCTGGGCACTACGAGTCTTGAATGATCCGAGCTGGGATATATTAGCTCTGCAACGTTGTGCCGTCATACTAATAGAGTGGTAGCAAAGTATGGTGCGATACTGGATCAGAAGACAATGATAAGAGATATCAAACATGTCGACAGGAAGTCCGAAACTCATCCCACTAGCTATGTCATGTTGGCTCCAGAAGCAATATATCCACAAAGACCCTTACTAAATATGTACTATTTGCCAGGGCCAACGCTAGAGTTGGTTTCGAAAGAGGTGTTGTGATTGCTGGAGGCGTCACAGATTGTGGCAATAGCGACTTGGCTCAGGACTAGCTGACATAGCTTCCAGAGGGGCAGACCGAATGCATTGTTACAAAAGTCATCTCTTTAAATATATAATCTAAATACAAAAAGGTTTATGAATGTATTTAGGTGAAGGGATAAGTCTAGGTGAACAGCAAAGAAGAAAGGGACGGGATGAGAAAGTAAGGTGAACAAGGTACGCAATACTCGTTAAGCATTGCAAGGGAAGTTGGTCATATCCTCGCGGCCGTTTCCATACCACAGGTAGTAGTTCTCGATGACCTCATCCATGGAGCAAATCGGGATATTAAAGACACCAGGGGCCTCAATACCATTACCAGCAAGGCTCTCAAGGACTTCTCTACTAGGCTCTTCCTGCATGTTGAGCTTGAAGCCATTCTTACCACCGTTGGCATTCTTGGAGTTCAAAGATCTTTCAAGTTTGTTAGCTTTCATATTTATCACTGGTAAAAGTGAACGTACCCTCTGATGATGTTTTCGAGTGAGATATCAGTAAACTTCTTGTCCTTCAGAGACTGGAAACCAGGAGGAAGGGCAATATCACCACACCAAGCATCGCCAGTCTTGCTATCACAGTTGGTGTTGCGATCACGACCGCCAAGAAGCCAGTAAGACTTGCCATCCATACAAACACGGCCATTGTTCAAAGCATCTGGTTCAAGCCAGCGCTGGTATTCAGTAGTGAAAGTTGCTTCATGGTTGTAACCAGGATCCTGATCACACGCGGCGTCTGACTCGGCGATAAAGGGGAAGATGACATCGGGGGAGTACTGCCAAGCCATGGGGATCAGAAAGGCGTTGATGGCTCTTTTGACTTGCTTGGCATGATCTCCACGGTCCAGGAGCCAGCTGTCACCAAACATAGAAGCGTCAGATATCATGTTACCAAGCTGTGTGTAGCCTGCTTCGGAACCGCCAAAGAGCCACTTTTGTGTCTCAAGGACACCATCCTTCCAGCCTTCGGTGAGAGCTTGCATCTGGGCTGTGAGACCATTTTGGACACCAAGTTGATCTTGACTATGGCAATGGTTAGCTGCGTACTCCGAGATGGAATTACTGTACGAACGCTCTGCTGTTGAGGATATCCTTTGTTAGAGTCAACGAGTTCTTGACGAGATCGTTGGTCGTGTCTTTGAGGGTACCAGCGTTAGTGCCACCCACTTTGGGTCCGATCACTATGTACTGTTAGTGAATTCTTCTTGAACAACCGAACATGACTTACGCTTGTTCCAAGCGGGACCCATGACGATACCCCAAGCAATCATAGCAATATCAATGGCAATCGAAGCAGCAATTCCACCCTCCTTCGGAGGAATCTTGCCAAACTCTGAAGCAATAGAACCAATGTCGTTATCTCGAACAGCATCGCCAACGGCGTTCCAGATGTTAGAGTGCATCTTGTGACATTGTCAGTGAACATGGAGCTTTTTATCATCCAGAGTAGTGTAATACTTACAGCAAAAACATTCTCGAAGGAGTGCAGGATAAAGTAGCCGGCGGGAGCGCTGACTGAGTTACACTGTAGGTTAAGGTCCTCGCAACCGCTACCTTCGTCACTGAAAGTCTCACAGAACATGTCCTGAGGACCGTGGAAGAAGTTTGAAACCTTGAGGGTTAGTCATTTTTCACACAGGCTTTATCTGATGAGAACTTACATTGTTGGCGAAATTCTTCTGCTCGCGACCGGTAGTGATATTAGCGTTCCAGCCCTCGATAACAGCATTCCAAGCATCAGTAGCATCGACGTTCTTCCAGCGATCGGGTCCAAACTGAGTGTGATCCGTAACGCCTTCCGATTCACAACTAATAGTGCGCCACTCGTTGAGATCATCGACGGGAATTTCTCCAGGATACTCGTGATACGAAGAGCATGCTCCATCGATAAAGGGGACGTCAGTCACGAATTGCTGACCAGCAGTGGTGGTAGAGCATTGGCAGTGAGGAGTTGCAACTCGAGGGCCACCAAAGGGGACACAGGGGTAGGGACCTGTGTAAGTCTCTACAGGTGTGGCCTCCTCCACCACTGGGGCTGGAGTGGTCTCAGGCCCTGGGGTGACTTCAGCGGGTGGTGCATCTTGACGTTTGCTGGCATGAATAGCATAATGGTTGGGAGGATGAGCTGCTCCAAGAGAGGAAAGAGAAAGGAGGACCGAAGCGGTCAGAACAAGAGGTTGTGCCCAGCGAGCCATTGTGAAGTTAGTGCGCTGCTGTCTGGTGACTTGACTCTGGTAAAGCTCAACTGCATCATGGGTTATCATGAGACTTTATACCAAGTCTCATCACCATCTCCTCAATAGTTACATGAGCAGGATCGGCAGCATAATATTAAATGTAAGCCCTAAATCCAATTGAGTGTGATTTCAGTACGACTCGAGTTTACAAGTGAATCCTTCTCATAAAAGCCCTCAAGCTTGATGAGTAGCATTCGGTGTTGTCTTTAAGAATCGCTTTGATCCTGGATGATCCTTCTCGCTAATCTAGTGCCCGTTCCTTGACAGAATCTCCAGTCAGATGCATGCATGGAAGCACGCAGCGCCAAGGTCATGTTTCAAACTAGTGTAGGGGTCCTGCGTGTATATGTCTTATTTTCTCTAAATTCTATTGCCGAAATTCTTCAAGTAACCTTTACGTGGCGCAGCGAAGGGATTCAGGATATCTCATGATGACTAGATGTCTTTAGTCATTGCTATCAGGCCACTTTCTCCAACGGCTACTTTTGATTTCAATTGTCAGGCTGCGTTCGTAGTCAAGATTACCAAAATGCAAATACTGAAGATGATTGTCAAAGACCACGATGGCATTGGCAAATGTTGCTTCTGGCCTGAATTTGAATCACACTCTACCGATAACTCATCAGAGCACTCGTTGCTTGGTTATCATAAATACCTGCTTAGCCCTTTAGAGAAAGTAATTCCGTGCAGAACATGGATCTCTTGTCGTACTTATCCCTGTTATGAAGGTTGAAAATACGAAGAGTGTTCTTGTACAGATTGAAATTGATTAGTTACTGACTCTCATCCTCGCAAGGCTGACTCTGTCAAATTTGAGCTTAAGCGTAAGCTTACAGATTTAGCCAAACCTTGTACCCTCATTTCGTTTGTCTAATTCGCATTCAAGTTAACGTCCCACGTGCGTGGTTGAGTGGTCGTGGCCTCCTGAGACCCACCAATTCCTAGTACATCATCAAAAGAAGGTATCATCACCAAAAAACAAGGCCTTTGGTCAGTATGAAAGTACCTTGCAAACTGGAAGTTTGATGTTTGACCTACGTCGATTTGCCTCTCCGGGCTGAGGGCATGTATGAAGTAACATAAATTGCCTGGACTGTTTTGTCTCCAATGATGATAAAGTCAAGTTTTCGACAACTTTAACGACAGCTGCCTCTAGCGCATGAATTTATCTATTAGACTTCGCAAAAAGTCATTTTTCTTCGTGAGAACCTAGATATAATTAATTCATATCATTCCCAATCGAAGAGTCGCTCGATTCTTGCCACCAATTTCAAGTTCAAAGCACACCAAGCGATAAAACAAGGCGCTCACTCTTTTTCTTCGTCTTTGTATATTTTTGCTTCGGGCTTTTATCAACACTGGAGAGAAAACATTACTGTCCACCGTGTTTAGTGCGCACATATTTCACAAGAAGGTTCACTTTTGAAAGAAGTTTGTTATATACCTGTGAGTTTATCGGGCGCCCCAAGGCAACTTAAACCATAAGATTTTGAGACCTGCATCAGAAAAGTTCTCATCATACTGCTAGGTTTATACTGACTCACACCTCACAGTATAATATTTACTCTCAGTCGTGCTACCCGGGCAGGTAGGTAACAATAAAATAGAGACACTAGAGGAGGCTTACAGAAATATCTAGTCAAAAGATCTCCTAAACTAACCTAGAGATTTGTGTCGCTATCCTAATCCTTATGTGGCGAGAGAACTTTAGTGTTTCTATTTTATTATAACCCACCTGCCGGGTTATTATCGACCCCTTCCTCGGGGTGAAAGAAAACAGCGGAATCGCCTACACCAAAAAAGACTGATCTGCCACCAAATCGATTCCGCTGTTTTTTCTCACCCCCTAGCCCTTATAGCGAGCTAACAATGTTGAAGTCGAGGGAGACACGTGACCTATTTGACCTTTACGCTCTCCGCATTGGGTGGGGAAAACAGAGCCCCGCCAATATTTTTCCATTTCAAGCTTCTTTTGGAGGGGCAAAAGATCGATTATCGAACTCCTCCCCATGTCGACTTGACCACAACCAGTACAAACGAGTTTCGCGAAATTAAATACGAATTCATCTATTTATCAATCGAAAACGCGAACCCGATTCATTCATCATGGCGACCGCCACCATGACAGTGACGGCCGTGCCGACCAAGAAGAAGCCCGACATGGCTCCCGAGAGCGAGCGCTTCCTTCGCTGTTGCGCCGACGTCGCGAATGCTCTCATCGAAGACCACGAAGCCTCAAAGGCTGGCCGCACCACACGCGATATCAACCTCAACTCGCTGCGAAACAAGCTTGCCAAGAAGCACAAGCTCATGAACATCCCACCTTTGACTGCCATCATCGCCTCCATTCCCGAGCACTACAAGAAGTATATTCTACCAAAGCTTATCGCCAAGCCCATTCGAACCTCCTCCGGAATTGCTGTCGTTGCCGTCATGTGCAAGCCTCATCGATGCCCTCACATTGCTTATACTGGTAACATCTGCGTCTATTGCCCTGGAGGACCCGACTCCGATTTCGAGTATAGTACACAGTCATACACCGGCTACGAACCTACTTCTATGCGAGCCATTCGTGCGCGATACGACCCATTCGAGCAGGCTCGAGGACGTGTTGATCAGCTCAAGTCCCTTGGCCACTCTGTTGACAAGGTCGAATACATCATCATGGGAGGAACTTTCATGTCTCTATCTGAGTCATACCGAGAGGAATTTATTGCACAGCTCCATAACGCACTCAGTGGATACCAAACGACAAATGTTGATGAGGCCGTAGAGGCTGGTGAGATGAGTAACGTCAAGTGTGTTGGTATTACAATCGAGACCCGACCCGACTATTGCCTGCAGCCTCATCTTTCCGACATGTTGCGATACGGCTGCACCCGACTCGAGGTCGGAGTCCAGTCCTTGTACGAGGATGTTGCGAGAGACTCTAACCGAGGACACACAGTTGCCGCGGTTGCAGAGACCTTCTGTCTCGCAAAGGATGCTGGTTACAAGGTCGTAAGCCACATGATGCCCGATTTGCCAAACGTTGGTATGGAGCGCGATATCGACCAATTCAGGGAATACTTCGAGAACCCTGCTTTCAGAACCGACGGTCTCAAGATTTATCCCACCCTGGTCATTCGAGGCACAGGTTTATATGAGTTGTGGCGAACAGGACGATACCAGAACTACACCCCTAACGGATTGATTGACTTGATCGCTAGAATTATGGCTCTGATTCCTCCTTGGACTCGTATTTACCGAGTTCAACGTGATATCCCCATGCCTTTGGTCACATCTGGTGTTGAGAATGGTAATCTGCGTGAGTTGGCTTTGGCTCGAATGAAGGACTTTGGAACAACCTGCCGAGATGTGCGAACGCGAGAGGTCGGTGTGAACGAGATCAAGAACAAGATCCGACCTAACCAGATCGAGCTGGTGCGAAGAGATTACGTCGCCAACGGCGGTTGGGAGACTTTCCTGGCCTACGAGGACCCCAAGCAGGATATTCTCGTTGCGCTGCTTCGTCTGCGAAAGTGTACCGAGAAGTACACCTACCGAGAAGAGCTCATCGGCCAGCCTACCAGTATGGTTCGAGAGCTTCACGTCTACGGTACAGCCGTCCCTGTTCACGCCCGTGATCCCCGCAAGTTCCAGCACCAGGGTTTCGGTACACTGTTGATGGAGGAGGCGGAGAGAATCGCGCTCGAGGAGCACGGCAGTGATAAGATTAGTGTTATCTCTGGTGTCGGAGTGAGGAGTTACTACAAGAAGCTCGGTTTCTGGTTGGATGGACCCTACATGAGCAAGTGGCTGGATGGTCGCGAGCAACCCGAGTAAATATAAGAGCTACAGGGTAACGAATAGCATGAATGTCGGCATTGGGAATACCTCAGGGCTGGGGACTTTTGCATTTATAGACGGCGCATATTGGACAGGAATGAAAAGTTACGACGATTTTTATCTGATTGTGTAATGATGTGTCTGGCTTTTGTGACTTGTTTGGTATTCGTGCAATTGCGAGCTATCGATCTGACTTCGGTGATCATCTTGATTAATGTTACCAAGTGTGGAAACGGTATCTCTTTTCACAAAGTCAGTTAGTCTTTTGATGTCTTTTGACTGTTTTTACCTGATCAGTCTTATGGCTGACCGATGCTGGGTGAGTCCTACGTTGCAGGTCACCTGCACCGTTTATGGAGATGCCTCAGATCTCGGGACCAGGAGGACAGGATGACCGTCATCTGCAGCACCCGATTGGTCAAGTTCGCTTAGTCACCCGCTCATCGACTTCAGCAAGCCCAACCTACCTCATCCTCACAAGCTGTCTCTTACTCTCAACTCCCTTCTAGAACATGACTTTTCCAACGCCATGAACCCTCGTCAAGATGGCGTCCCGGACTATGGAACCGGTATCCTCCCGGTGTTACCTCCAGACGCATCTTTGCCAGACCGTGATCCACGCAGCAATGCTGCTACCGCCGCTTCAGCAGCTGGTGTCCGCGCCTTGAGCACTCAAGTCATCGCCTTTTACTTCCGTGCGCCCGCAAAGGCTTTTTTCAGAACGCGAGTGGACTATCTTGCGTATGCGAGGACCATTCACCAAGCGCAGACGCAACTTCTGATGAAGGCTGCTGCAAACGATGCCTCAGCTTCCGCACTGACTACATTTTTCCGCCAAAGTTGGCTCTTGTTGAGAAATACGACACCTGGAGTTTTGACGTCAGCTATCAGACAACAAGGATGGGGAATTGTGCCGAACCAGATCTTACCGCCTCTCATTGCGAATGTTGGTGTTGGGGCCGTCTTGTACACGAGTTACCTCCAGATCTTGGGACGACTTCACGAAGAGAGTGGCCAAGCGCGGAAGAGAGTGTATCCTCCGCCTCACCCAACACACACCTTCACAGCTGGCTTACTCGCCGGTGCATTCCAGAGCGTTTTGGCAGCACCTTTGGACGCCCTTCAGGCACGCTATGACCATACGGATCTCATGTCGAATGACAGCAACGGCAAACCCAGGAGCATGTGGAGATTTGGCTGGGAGAAACTTCGCGAGATTGGTCTTAGGGGTATTTTTGCAGGATGGGGGTTGTCTCTTGCAAAGGATAGTCTTGGAAGCGCTGTTTTCTTCAGCACATTCGAGTACGTCAAGGCGCAAGGCTATTACCGCTTCGTCACGTGGTACTACGGCGGTCTAGCGGAGGATATTGTCGATGTGCTAGCCATGAAGCGTCCCACGCACCAACATCGCCAAGAGGAAGGAATTAGACTCATCCGACCGCATTACGCCCTTGAGCCTATGTTTCTTCTGCTCGGCGGCTTGGGTGCCTCATTCACCCAACAGATTCTACTCCACCCCTTGACGCACTTCCAAGTCAAGCACTGGGACCATCTCGAAGACCTTGACGCCAAAGCCGTCAAACTGCGTGCCTCCAAAGTAGCCAATCCAGAGAAGCCGCATCGTCGATGGAGGATGTTGCGCGCCTACTACCGCGCCTACCAAGAATCGCTGGCCGTCTGCAGAGGAGAGGCAGCAGCCGAAGGATTGAGTCTAACAAAGTGGCTGTACCGCGGATTCTGGTGGAACGCAATTCGTCAAGTGCCTAGCACGAGTGCGGGATTGATCATATTTGAGTTGATACGGCGCAAGTATGGACTTGGGCAGGAAGAGGTAAGAATTACCAAGGATGGTTATGACATTCTACTTCACTAAAGGCAGGTTCGGTGTGATGGCGTTGGTGTTGTATGGTAGATATTCTCCTCTTCTTGGGTTTATAAAGATAGATTGGGTATATAGAAATGACAGATACCTCTACAGTCTTACACCCCGGTGCGAAGCTAATCAATGTGAAATTGTGACCTGACTCAAGAAATAGGCCAAGCAAAACTATCCAAGATTGGAGAGTCCAAGCATAATTCATCACCCACCCTCAAGAAAATCCATATCCGCTTCATCGAAGCCCACTGCGCGAACGTATGTTGCAGTTTCATACCCCTGGCAAAAGAACTGCTCTTGCCAACCTGCTCTTCTTCCTCCCTCTCAAAGGACGCCAGATGCGACCTTGACAATTCGCAGCTTTATCGACATGATTCGTCTTGGTATGCCGGTCTTCACTAACTGGACTCTGTCTAGAAGCAGCTCTGCACATGTTGCAAGTAATTCCAACGACATAAAGTTCCTCGCTACTGTACAACGGGCGTTCTGGTTACATGAGATCGCAATCAGGAGTGCGAATCTGAAATACTTATACAACCTGGATAAACTCCCCAGGAAGAAGAGATCAGGAAATTGGTAAGTGGCTTTGCCAACAAGCTACACAGAACACAGGATAAACATTTTGCCATTTGAAACACCTTTAAAAGGAGTGAGCATCAACTGCTACCAAGAACTACCCACACAAATTGGGTTACGTTCGCATTGCCAACATAGGAAGCGGTAACTTTTAACTGCACGGTCAAAATAGTTCCACATGACTACTTAAAACACATCCTGTGGCTACCTGCCAGATAGGAATCGTTATGGAATCACCCGTCCATGCTTGGAAAGAGTATGGAACACTCGGCGATGATCCTGTATTCTCGAAGAACATAGTAAAAGAGAACATACGTCTTGATTTAGAGAGTATCTCGTAGTCCGCACGATATGTATATAGGCAATAGGTTTGCATCAAGGATAAATTCATGGCACAACTTGTACAGATAGACCAGTGCATAAACGCTGCCTAACACGCCTTTGCTCAGTATCTTACAAAACATCACGACAGAGGAAATCAGCTTGAAGATGCAAAACATTGTGAATCAATTCCTACAAATCCCCCAACGCGCTCCCCTTATCTTAGCTTCCTGTATACATACCGCTGAACACATCTCCCTTCCATCCGTCACCCATCCCCAAGAACCGTGCAAGATCCTTAAAACTCCGTGACGCAAAAACCAAAATCACTACATCCAGATGTACGTATAAACGTGTTCCCCCCATTAAGGGAAGGCGGAGAACCTCGTCCTATCGCCGCGGCTTCTAGCTGCGTGATCCAGGGCCAAAGTCGGGTTCGCGCTCAGGAAGGTGTTTTTTCTCTTTACGTCCCTTGATCACGAATTCAGACATGATCTGGATGTGATCGGCAGGGAAGTGCCAGTTAGGGAAAGCGGGAACTCGCTTGAGATATTCAGGGTCAGGAGGTCCCAGTAAGTCTACGACCTCCAGGGTGTTCGTTGAGTACCAGATGTAATCAATCACATCGGCAAATCCGGGCGTGTAGTTTGTGAATGGCATTTCGTCGGCGGTGTGTTTAATGTGGGCGTAGGCATCCCTCAAGCTAAAGGGATGTTCAATACCATCACGTGTGAAGCTACCGTACTGGAAGCTGCTTAAGTCGAGGTGGTCCGGAGGCACACGTCCCATGGACATCAACTCATACACAGAAGAGTCTTCTGTTGAGTTGAAGTCACCGCAGACAAGTAGAGGAATCTCCGTATTCGTGCGATACTCTTGGCTAGGTCCTGGTTCAGCCTGAGGCACGGGAACTTCATCCTCGCCCACCGGTAGTACAATCATCTTCTTGTCCTTGACTGCTGGCCACCTAGCGTACTTCTCTGCGAGCTTGGTAACGTGCTCCATCAGAATACCGGTCTGAATAACCTTGACATCAGCCAGAGCAGAATCCCATGTAAGATGGGCATTGACCAGGATAATACGAGCTCCAGTAAGGCGGGACTCGAAGAAGCAGATGACAGCGATGTTGTCCTTGGGCATGACACGGTTGAAGACATCGTGTTGATTCTTCATATCGGGTCGGTTGATGGCGATAGTGGCGAACTCGATCAGTTGCTTGTCAAGGAGAATAAACTTGCTCTGCTTGTAAAAGACGGCGCAACCATCTACAGATTGGGCATCCTTCTCGGACATGGTCTTGGCTCGGGATTTGGGCCAGTGAACACCCTTGTAATCCATTTGAGCCAGATCGGGGCTCAGATCTTCTTTGAATGCATCTGTGGACACCTCTTGAAGGGCGAGGAAATCTGCGTTCCTAAATTCAAGTTCTTCCAGGATGCAGCTCCTACGGTAACCCCAGTCGAGAGCATTTGTTGGTGTATATCCGTAGGTCTGGGGTGTCGCATACTTGTCGCAAAGAATATTCCATGAGAAAACCTTGATCCGTTCCAAGTTGGGCGATACATCCTCTTGGATGACAACGGGTTTTCGGGGCGTGGGAGGAGGGGGGCCTATAAAGATTGTTAGCACGAATAACTATCGTGTACAAATTGCCAGCTAACGTACAAGGAGTGTTCTCTTTCAGATAATTGATCAGACTCTTTGTCCCCTTCTCCATTATCTCATGTTTGATCTCCGGCTCCAGAGGATTGCCCTCAACTCCAAGCATTTCAAGAAGGTGAAGTGATCCAAGTTCGTTGGGTAAGGTTCGGATACTATTGTTGAAAAGTAGCAAATTCTTGAGGTAGGTACACATTCCGATCTCGGGGGGGATTTCTTCAATCTGGTTATATGAGGCGTCGAGGTGGCGTAGTGCTCGTAGTTCTCCAATCGCGTTTGGTAGTATTTTGAGCTTGTTCGAGGCGATGAAGAGCTCGTTCAAAAACTGGTACTTGAATAGTTCAGGTGCCAGATTTCGCAAGCCTTGTCCGCTCATGTCCATGTTGTGCCAGTCTTGCCGTCTCGTTTCCTTCTCCACAGTCAGGGGTCGTCTTCTATCAACACCATCGTTCTCGTCATCCGGCTGAGCACGCAAGCTGGTCGGTGGCGGGCCACCTATGCCTCTGTTTTCCGACGCCTTGAGCCTAGCATAGTAGTGCGGTTGTTGTTGATCGGTCATGGCAGCATGCGCTCGTTCAGCCTCTTTGTGCATCCTCAATTGCTCCTGCCACATCTCATTCGGAGGTGGCTGACCTCGATTTCCAGCTGAGTGACCATTTTGAAGCGCATTCGGAGCGAAGGGGCTCGAGTTCGAAAGACCGCCAGGGGTGAAAGTCGAATGGTGACTCAACCCGTTCACGTTGGGCATTCCATGATCGTGTTGAAGTCCTTGATGGTGTTGTGTCTGAGATGGGTGGTGTTGGGTATGCTGGTAGTTATATATCATGTTCGGGATGCCTCGCCCGGCACCGTTCATCCGAGCATGTTGACCTTGCCCGGAGTGTTGAGGGTACATTCCGGCAGGTGTCTGTGATGTGATTATGATGGTTATAGGTTATAGGGTGGAGGGTTGGGTAGTTGCGCCGGCGGGCAGCACGGCAGCAGATATCGTGGATCGGCAATCGTTCTTGAGGGAGGTGAATATAGCAAGTCGCTGGAGCAGCTCATCGGCCGTCGAGTAAAAGCGCTGGATGAATTGGAGTGAATAGCTCGCGTAGCCGCGCGGGGTGGTTTTGATCAGCGACGAATTGTTCGACACTTCACCCAATGTTCAAAAAGAGAGATAGTAAGATTGACTCGCGTTGACGCATTAGCCTTTAGCAACCAGTTCGTGTGCAAGGATGTTGTGACTTGGTGGCTCGATTGGGGAACGTTTCGTCGATAGGTCAAGAACCTATGGGAGGTGTCGTCGCGACAATTTCGTAAAGTCTCTGGCTTTGTGGTGGTGGACAGCCAACTATGCTTAATCACTGTCGAGTAAATCGAAGCAATCGACCTTGTGTAGTGAAGCTAAAATGCAGAGCATACGAGTCAAGAAATGCTGCAAGGATAGTGGTCAGTCAGAGCTTGTTTGAAAGAAGGGCATCATAGGGAGGGGGATCCGAGCTTTCGCGAACACGTTGCGGTGTCTGTTTTAGCTCGTGCGGGGCCACGCACATGTAAGGAGCGAGCGCAACAATGCAAATATTGGCTTAAAATCAACTGATACTTGGACAGAAGAAGAGCGATAGATGTTACAGAAAGTACGGGCTTGGATATGACTGTGATGCTGGCCGACACTGCGACGAACGGACTGAAGCCCAAGGAACGACGTTGAATCACGTGCACCTGCTCCGCATTCTGATGGCTCGTGCGAGTTTATAGATCACGTGCGTGCTCAGCCTGTTCTCAGCCTGTTCTCAATTCTCAAACCACTGCAGTCAGCCTCGCCTGTAAGGTATACTGATACAGGCTGCTTCAAGTCAATCGTGAATATCACATGCCATGTCAATTAAAGCCGAACACGCCAAATAACTAACCATGGCCACGTTGATGAACGCCGTCCTCAAAGTTTGCGGTTTTGTTTGCAATATTCGACCGATGGGTGACTGTAGGACGTTTGCAGCGTCAGGTGCTTTCATGCGGGAACCCACTCGAGCTCATGCAGACGAAGAACTATGCTTCGGAAATAGTGTACGCATCGAGCTTACCTCAAGCTCTAGATAGTCTGTAAATGAAGGGTACGATATGTCCATCAATAGTCCTAACAGCAGCTTATCATATGTACCGCCTAACTGAGAGATACTATCCTTGGAAAAGGTATTATGAGACGTCAGGTGCTGCATCTGCAGGTTCCAGGAACAATACATATTTATTGTCTACATTAATTCCGAGAATACCACTGCTGCCAAGACAACCAAAGTTTAGTCGTTTAAAGTAACGCCACCATGGTGGTCTCATCTCGTAAGACGCCATGGCGTCCTCAATGATAACTGCTCCTGGGGCTACCAAAGCATAATACCCAAGTTTGATATCCTTCGCAAGTTATCGTGTAAGATGGTAGGCCAAGGATCTCTTCTCATAGTTTGACCGTAGATTAAACATGAACCTGAACCACAATATCGTAGAATGAAGAACTGGCGCTTCACATAATCAATGGTTCAAGCCGCTAAGACGGCCCGCCCGCTTGGGGGCAGAAGCCAAGAAGCGTCGTACTGATTCACCCGCAGCAACGTCGCCCAATCAATTTTATATATCTGTCTTGCCACGGAACCTCGAGCCGCAATGGCAAAACTTCAACCAAACGGGCAACCATTCGACCGAGAATAGCACCGTTAGACATCAATTGTTTTCGGGTAGGGCTTGTGTATCAGGATTGTCTTGTCACCACGCGGGGAAATTTAAGATCGCCTTAAGCACAAGGACATGACAGGGCCAAAGCTGGGGTCTGCCTGTCCTCCATTCGGCTATCATTCATGCAAACGACCCGCTCAAGTCATGATACCCGGACTCCGGAACGAGTGCCAGGCGTGAACATGCATTTACTCTGACAGATTCAGACCACTGCAGCTGCAGCTGAAATTGCATGTTGGGTCCTTCAACATGGATTTGAAGCGGAACCCAACAGAATGTACAGTACCTGGCCGCGACCTGCAGCAATCACAAGTTCTTTACAGCGTCATCCCCTGTCTAACCAACCAAAAGAACCTCGGAACGCCAGGGCTGGAGAGGAAGCTGCTAACACGACATCGGATACGCGTCAATAGAACATCAGGCAAAGACTCTAATGTGCGGGGGACAGCCAACCGAAGCGCAGCGCTCCACACCTTAGACAGTCTTGAACTGGGGAAATGGCATCACTTGGATCCAACCAGGCGTGAATGTTGAGGGATGTGTCCTGTTGCGAAAAGCCAGATATCGTATATAGAATGTGACCTCTGCCACCATCTTTGCGGTATTTGCTTGTTTGCTTATCTGCTTGTTTGTCTGACCTGAAACTGCTGGACAGCAGCATATGCGGTTTGCTACAGTATCGCCCATCCACTCGCACTCGATTTCGACGCGGCCACCCGTCTCAAGGTTCATCTCGACGACTTGAACCAATATGCGTATCTGCGGCATTTCCCGTCATCTTTGTTAAGGGAAAATAAACGAACATCCATCACGTCACAGTCCGTGCTTCACAGGCACGGTTTGCTGCCAGCCAGAAGACGCCCGCCATCAAACGTTAGTTTGCGCTGGTTTCTCCGTCAATTCCAAGATCACGACGCAAAAAGCGGACTGAGAAAATAGAGCTGTTGACAGCATTGTTGCCAATGATCTTAGCCCATTTTGGCAATCAGGAAAGGAACAGCGAAATCTTGGGATATTACAGGATCCAGCAGCCGACAAGCACCTTCCCAAGTTGCGGGAATTGTTTGTCTTCAACACGACGCTGATCTGAAACCCTGGCACAAGCGATTTAAGCGACACTTTTGATCAGTCTAGCATTGACAAAAGAGCCCAAGCCAAGAGCTATCAGTACCTTCAGCGCCCCTGCATGTTCCCGGGAAGCAATCCGGCGACAAGCGGGACTTGGAAGTCCAGTTACGCGGGCCAAAGAAGGGTTCTAGAAGAGCCAAAAGGTCTGCAACCAACCCAGGGTTGCGCGACTCGTTTCGCTGTAGGTACCGTTTTCTACAGTGCTTGCCGCTAGGTACGGTGCTTCCGGTGCGGCTTCAGCTCGAGCTCCAGTGTTTGCAGCTAGCGGCGGAGAAACTGTAACACCAGATTGGATAACTTTGACCTAACGATTGCGTTGCGTTGCGCTGATACAAACGGTACAGTAAACTTTTAGCCCACCCCTGCCTGGTCTGAGTGAACTACCCCATCCACATCCCCATCCTATCCCTATTCATCGGCAAGCTTGCGCCAAAGAGTATAGTTTAGTCCCAGTCCAGGACGACAATGTCGGAATGGAGCGGATTTTACTACGCTTCTGCCAACCCCTTACCCACCTTTGCTCGACGGACAAAGGCTGAAAAGGAGTGGCAGCGCCCTGAAACTCCCCCACGACTCAATTCGGCTTCACACGACACCAAACCCAACACCACAAGACATTCCCTGAGGCATACGAGGACTTCTAGTGGGAGTCAGGGCAGCGGTAGTCGCTCATCGCACGAGTCGTCTCTCGTGCATTCCAGCTCCAGCCCCATCGCCAAAAGCGGCCCCGCCTTGGGGGCAGATAATTCGCATTACTCGCACTCAAGAGTCGTATTATTATCTGACTCGCGCCGACAATCTTCGACATCAACCTCGAATAAACCTCGTCTTAACCAAATTTCCACCACCAGAGACGCAACAGCACCCTTGGCCTCCCCCATCATCTTCAATCGTCCTGTTATTATCGACAAATCTCGAGAACGCGAGCTTTTTTCCCGTCACTCAGGCGCGACTACTCCTACCTCCAGCTCTATTGATTTGAAAAATGTCGCCATGTACTCCCAGCTTGAAGCAGGAAACAAACCCATGTCAGGGACAACCAAGCAAATAAATCTTGACTTTCCTCGAACCGAATCCGTATCTTCTACAAGCGGCAATACTACCGCCTCAACCCATACAATGACTTCGACAGATCACTCCAACTCGACCGATCCCTCAAAACCATTTATCGTCAAAAATGGTCGTACCTACTTCAATGATCCCACATCTTCATATCCTCTTCCTACCGATCTTACTGAGCTCCATCGCCAAAGCTTGCGAACGCTCCTGATGATTCAGGTTTATGGCGCCCCTGTCTATACACCATTCATTAAAAACAATCCTCCACAGCGTGTATTGGAAGTTGGATGTGGCACAGGTTTCTGGAGTATGATGTGCCACCGATACTACAAAGACCGAGGCCACACCGGTATACATTTCACAGGTATTGACATCGCGCCTCTGGCACCCGGCAGTCCTGGATCTCCAGCCGAGCTCTCCAAACCAGACAAGGATATGCAATGGCGATTCATCCAGCACGATCTTCGCCAGAGACCTTGGCCGTTTGGCGATGAAGAGTTTGATTTGATCATGGTCAAAGACGCGTGTCTGATGGTTCCCAGTCATGTTTACCCACTGTTTGTGGAAGAATACCTTCGCTTGCTCAGACCTGGTGGAGTGCTGGAAATCTGGGATAGTGATCCGACATTTCGAATGTTGCGACCACATGTCCCAAGTGCATTGCCCGGTTCAGAAGAGGCAGAAGAGCACGAAGCTGCACTCGATCTAGGCGCCTACCTCATGACATCAAGCACGCCACTCTCTGCGCCATTGAACTCGTTTCTGGTCGAATACAACACATGGCTGTCGCGAACTCTCGAAGGCCGACAACTATCGCCCGTACCCTGCTCCCTTATCAGCGCTTTCCTCCTTCAAGAGGCAGAAGACCTCATGGACGTCAAGTCAAAACGTCTAGCCATTCCCCTGAGCGAAGTCCGATGGGAGCGCGAAGGTGTCGGTGGTGTTGTCACCAAGG
The DNA here is from genome assembly GCA_013186375.1 of Fusarium aywerte. Lineage (NCBI taxonomy): Eukaryota > Fungi > Ascomycota > Sordariomycetes > Hypocreales > Nectriaceae > Fusarium > Fusarium aywerte. Next base: position 54,797 of record JABCQV010000120.1, on the reverse strand, counting down.
ATGGCAAGTCGTACGTGGAGATGAAGGCCAAGTCAGCACCTAACCAAAAGGTTGAAAAGAAGACTTTGACACCTGGACAATCTGCGCTGCGCAAGACGGCGCTCTTGACTGTAGCGCAGCAAGTGTCGGCACTAGAACCTATTCTTCGAGATGCGAGCGGCAAGAGCCAAGATGAGTGGGATGCTTGGGTAGCCAAGATGATGGCGGATTTGATGAGCGAGAGTGGAACAAGCTGGGGAGAGTGCCTAGAATTGGGAGTATGGTCAGCAAGGAAGAGGCTGCGCAAAGGTGAATCATGAGATTGTCACACGGGCGTTTGAGCGCAAAAGCAAAAATGATGTTCCTATGTGAGCTTGAATGGGCGCCTTGGCGCATTTGTGTCTCATGATAGATGTCACCACTGGAATGCTTGCCCTCCGTCACAAGGTCTAATACATTGGGAACTTGGACGCCTCGGATCGAGTCCCCACAACAACCTTTGCCAGCATCTTTCTGTATATACACATATCCGTACTTCCCGTTTTACGCGTTGGCATCATAACGTTTTCTCAGTGTGCGATACCTTTTCAAATAGTACCTATACCCAAATGATTAGTAAAAAAGCAGGCTACTGGATGGAATGTTGGGATTTTAGGATAATGGAACTTTCGGGACAATTGGAATCTTTTTTTTGGTATTGAACGAGTTGACGTCAGATCTTGTTATCTTTGCGCTGTGACACATTCGGAATTGGGTAGTCTGAACAAAGACACTTGTAACAAGTGGGCAGATGTACCGTGAAAACGTTCGCAATGAATTACCAGTGCTTTCAACTCAACTCTGCAAGCTATGGGTAGTAGACTTACAAAGCTTCGATTTCTGCATCTTGTGTCAGTGAATGGTATCAAACGGTCGGCTTCAAGCATACCTTTCTTAACATACTCAGCCTGCGCGATCCCTTGGCGAATCTTATCCTCGTCACGCTCTCCAGCTTTAGAGATAAAGGCTTTGTGCAACCGAGGTCGGAAGTAGTCAAAGCCAAGAGGATATTCTCTGCCGAGATAGAGAAGCTCTATTATACAAATTAGTCTGTGACTTTGGGTTTAGGGAACGATTTGGTTCACCCTTGTATACGTTGATGACTTGACGTCTTAGTTGCGGGTTAAGACTCATTATCGTTGATGTATTTGTGCAATGTCGAGGATCTCATAGCAGCTCTTGGGAGTTGCATACCGATGATGTATGATGATTCCGCGGGTACTGTGCTTCCCCAGACTGTGGCGCAGAAACCCCCACCTCGGTCAAAAACCATCAGCCTTGCTATAGCTCCAGCCACAGACAGTTACACTCAGATTTCATTCACAATATCACCTCCTGCTTTCAAATGCTTTGACATATTCCAAGTATGGCACATTTGGCTCGTTTTCTGCGCCAGTATACCTAGACACTGGTCAAATCCAATCATCATGTTAACCAGAAGTTTCATAGCTATGAACATCCTGAAAACGCTCTCCAAAGGACCGAGCCTCGTCCGTTTCAATCTGTTTTTGGAAATACCAAAGAAAGACCATGTACAATAGGACCATCACCAGGCACAATACCAATCCAGGATGTCTAGAAACATGAATACAAGAGTCATTCTATACCAATCACAATTTACAACGTCCCAGACGGTTCCATAGCATATATAAGATGACTGAAACTTAAAGCTTTCACGCCGCGCTGAATACTCAAGCGTACAAAACAGTAAAGCCCGGTGGAGGAAATACCGCCACATTCGTGAAACCTTTACAATTCATGCCTTTCATGTATCGAGGCCTTGGTATAGTGATTTACAATGGTCCGACAGAGGATCAGGTGAAAAGGATAGGAGATATCCTGAAGAAAATCTTGAAACACGAGGGCAGGGTGCAGTACCGCAAAGCACGCACCTACAAATACCAAAGTGTGCTATGTCCAAATGAAGCATATTTAGTTTGCCGGTGGATCAAAGAAACCATGTTGTCTGACAACTGTAGCCTAAGGAGATGCCAAGATATGCCTTGGGTTGGGCGTGGGTATGACGCCGATTTCTGTACAAAGAGGCTTCTTGCATCCGAACGACCTTTATAAGCTCACTTATATGGCGGCCGAGGAATGGCAATTTCCTCCTCTGATGGCTCCAGGCGTGATGTGCTGACACACAACGTCGCATGAAACTATCAACGGAGCCTACGTCGCCACAACACTCTGAACAAAGTTGACCGAATTCAGGACTGGCGTCGACTACGAGCGGAAGCAACGTAGGTCAGGGGAGGCGAAAGAATGGATCACGACGACCCCTGTGTGGTTCCTCTACAGGCGGAAGGGGCAGAGAAGAGATATTAGAAGTGCATTGCAATGTATATACGACCATGAAGCACCGGCCTCGGTAAAATAGCAGCAGCCGATTGCTCCAGCCGCAAAAATGAAGATGTGGAAGCTTGTGCAACAGGCTTGGGAAAGAGGCTGGATAACATGAAGTCAGAGATCAGATTGAAGAGGAAGCTTAAAAGAGACGAGCAAAAGGTTCGGAAGGCGTTCAAAGCGGAGGTGGAGGAGGATTTGAATGAGATACTAAAAATGGCTTCAGGAAAGAATAGCTCCAACGAGAAAAGACTCTAGAAAGACAAGCAGGTCGCTCACGGCTTCTATGACGAATATTCTGCTTGGGCAGACAGGTGTGTTCGCCAGTCACACTCGGCCATAACATCTACACTTCACACGCCGTTCAGCACGATGGACTATCCGTAATATTGGGTTATATTGGACTATAGACAGGGGCACTTAATTTCATTTCATTGTATCATTTCAAGTATCTACGAACCCTATCAAGATAAATGTAGAAAAGATTATACTCACCGTTGCACCCATCGACAGCTTTTGTCGTCGAGTCAAGAGCAATACCGGTGACGTTAATGATACCTCGGGACACATGAGGCCAAACACTCCACGAAACGAGAAATGAGGTTGTTTCGCGGCCAGCGGTTGACTGCGGCAGGCATCGGGCGTCTTCATCTCAGATGGCCTCAGAACGTGTCAGTTCTTGTTCTGGACAGTGCTCGCATGCCTCAAACAAACGCCTCCTAAGTGATTGGCGTCTAGACTGCCACGCGTGACATACGGACGTTCAACGCAGCCGGCAGCAGCCGATTCAAGGGCTTTCATTTCAATCAAGATGATCGAAGCAACAGTCCGGATGACGAAACCCTGGATAGATAAGACTGTCACAAGCCACACCAAAATGCTTGGCTTGTACCTGATAGACATGAGACATCCATAGACATCGGGTTGCCTGATTAGGCAGCACTTCAAGTCATGCTATCCAAAGCAAGACGTTGACTTCTTCGTCTCCGAGGCCGTATATAGACAATTGCCATGTTAATCCCTACGGAGAGAAAACAATGCAGCGGAAGCACAACCGGAAAGCGTGATATCGAAAGATATCACAACACATCATGTCCTGTAACGCTTCCGTCCATCCAGACAGGGCTGGCTCAAGTGGCGTCCATCATGCAGCAAGCACGGGGCATCCCGCATTACTATGTACATGTTGAAAGCTCCAACGTTCCCCCGCTTCTGAACAGGGTCTCAAGTACCGGAACTTGACAGTTAACTGTTGTATAGTTCCAACGTACCATTTGGTGATTAAAAACCCATCAGCCCCAAACAAACGTGGTACTTCATGAGCAATACAGAAGCGCTTGCTCCTGAGAACATTACCAAAGATCCCTATCCGCAGAGGCCGGTTCTTTATCCGCTCACCGTCATTTGACACCACCTCGTAGCCTGGCAGACGAAACAAAGTGCACAGAAAGCTGATATGCAGGGTTGCAAGCACATTTTGATAGGACGAGCCGAACAGACAAGTGCGCGAAGTGCCGACGAGGGGTGGCAGCCAAACAGATCGCCCCCATCGATAGGGATCAAGCCAAGACCCAAAGGTGGTGCTGCGATTTGCTACATAGCGGGGTAGTAGCGGTTATCGTGCTCCATCATGATGTTCATTTGTAGTAATGGGATCGTGGGGTCGACGTTTATTGAGACAGCCAACGTTGTTAAATAGCCACCGTCCCCCCGTCGGCACGCTTAGTCGACCATAAAAAGCGCATGCATGGAAACGATAACGTTGTAAATGAACTGCATTGTGCTTGTCTCATACAGAGAAGACACTTCGAGTCTGCGCTCATTCTAAGCCGTTCTCTACTTATGAATGGACAGAGTCAGCAGTGGACTCGCATAAGCATGTGTGAGCACGGCCGTTTGAGTCGTGACAGCAGATCACTGTGCGATGATCTCTTCGTAAACAAACCAACCTATAGGAAATGATCGGCGCTCTTAGTCGTGGACCGACGACACATGGAAGAGGGATTTTGTTGGTGTTGATGTGTACAACCGCTGGTGATGGAAAGTCTTACTTTGTGATCAAAGGGTCAAAAATAATCATGCAATCCATTAGTACGGGTTTTCGAATTCAACTGCGTAGTATTTTGTCCCTCATGCTGTTGACGACGGTTCGACAGCTTTGTTCTGTGTAGGTGGAGTCTACCAAAGATTTGTATGCTCCTGCTAGGGAATAGCCTGCAGATATCTCGATGTAACCAAGCTCAAAATTGTTGCCCTCCATCGGCTTTTATCCACATCGAGACGAAGTTCATTCTTGATCGTTGCAAAAGGGCATGATAAAAAAGCGGGACATCAAATTAGACCCAAAAACGGGCCAAGAAAAACTGCCGAAAGTAAATCCTGGACTGAGTCTAATGACTCAAGTACCGTCCCAAGGAGTTAATCATTATCTGTGAGTCGGGAAATAATACTGTTAGTTGCTGCTTAGGTTGAGGAATTCCGATAAGCTCAATGGGGTACTGCAGTATGGTTTTGCAGCCTATAAGTTGTTGTAAAATTGAGGCTGTAAGGCTTTGGGTACAAGAGCCGCTTCACTCTGCCGTTTCATTGTGACTCTGGACCAGAACTTTTCAGCTTCCATGGTCATGTCCATCCATGTCAGTGCCCGCGCCGTGCCCTTGCCGTGCAGGTTAGCGACCCTAGGAAATAGTTGACCAATGCATGTTGACCTAAAATCTTTCCCCTTGAACCAGCTCAGGGCCTTTCCCACAATGGGCAGCCCGTGGCGCCTACGACGTCAGTGAATTCTCTTCCAAGGCATCGGCCGCCATTTCAAAATTAAGAGAAATAGCCTAGAGATTAACCTATGGAGGCGATTCTCTGGCTGATTCGCCCATCTTGGTCCGGCATGTGTCTGTCGGATTCTACCGAGAAAAGAGTTTCTCTCGACTGTGCCGTACATTAGTGATGATAACTGCCATATATGAGGCTGTAATTGGTGATGTCCTTTTTCTTGCATTGCGGAGAAGTCCTACCTACAGTAGGAGCAGTACGGCAGAGCCAGGGTATACCCTGGCCAATATATATGCTTGTCTCTCAGAGCTTGTAAGCGATGGCGTGCGCACGCGATGCTGCATTTGTTCTTGTCGATGTATTATCGAGATGAAGGTATAGGGAAGCATTTCGGTCCAAGCCACCAGAGGTCATGGATTCTGTGATATCCTAATGACAACGTGAAGAAAAAGCTTGCAAATAAATGTTCGAATTAGTGAAAGAAAGTTAAGTTAAAGACTTTTTGACGAATGTGGACAAAGACTTTGGTTCCTGCCAATTACTTGCGTTCTTTCGCCTCGTCTCATCTCTGCTAAAAGCAGGGTTCACACAGTAGGATGCACGGTGTGTTTCATGGTGGAGCATGTGACTCCTCTTCAATCGTCCGGTTGTTTTTACTTGAGAAAAACTACAGCGCAAGGTCAAGACGGCGCGGTTTTCTAACGGAGATTTGTACAAGCTCAAGTCTCGAATATGTTGATCACTGTAAAGGCAATGGCATTTGACTCTAAACTCAATGATTGTTATGACGGATTCGTAGATGGATCCTGGTTATAGACCAGACAAGCGGCTTAGTACAGCTCCTCATCTTAACTAAAAGGTAACCTTGTTCCTGGGTACTGTACCTGATCCGTTAGCATTCAAGACGCCAAAAATCGCCCAGAAGCGGAATATCATCTGGCAAACGATCCAATTAGATGCTCTAGACGCTCAGAACAAAATCATGGATGATTAGAATTCTATCACAGGGTCATCATTGACAACTTCAGCTCTCATCAGCACAACTCTACAGTACAGTTCAGCCAAGACTCCACTGATGTCCCCTTTGACGCGCCTTTAGCGCGCATCTTAGAATAGGCTGCCCCCAACTGCTCCAATTGCGCCCCATCGATTGGCAGCTGGAACCCTGAGATCATGCGAGCCACCAAGACTACAGTGGATTCCAGCACTTAAAGAGCGTCAGGAAACAGCCTCGTAGAGTACAGTGCGAGCTTTTGGCCCCCCGCTATTCCCGTTCCCGTCCATCTTCCATTATCCTTTTTGCGTTCGGCCACTCCATTCCTTTCTGTTTCCTTTTCAATACCTCGATTCTTCCACAAGCACGAGCGTGGCTTTGACAGCCAAAAAATCTCCCACCTCTATCACCAATAACCCTACCTTACCTTGCATTACCTTTTTTTTTTCTTCTTTTACCGTCCAATATTTTTGTATCTATCCACTTACACAATCCCACTGTAAACCACGTCGTAACCAGTCAAAACTTATTGCAACATTACCTGATTTCTGCGGCCCCTCGGCCGATCTTGGCAGGTTTTGCTTGTTAGAGTTGACTTGACTTGACGGTAGTTCCCCTCTTCTATCGTCGCCCTTATCATTTGACCATAGCGTTGTCTTGTCGTATCTTGTTCCGTTACGACCGTTCTGACTTCGAATGCACATGTCGGCCTCGAACTCTCTTATCGCAACGGCCCGCCTCCCAACTTTACCTTCTATCTTTCCGGAATCCGATATTCTGCCCGCCGTATCGTGTTAAAAACGACCGAGACGCCATATCGCTCGAGTCGCCGACTTTCAGTATCAAGCCCTCGACTTAAAAAGGCTTGTCCCGGCTGCCGGCCCTGTTCCCACGTGGTTCTCAGGCTCGACAGGCTGTGGCAGCAAGACAAGTCGTTGCGCATGCCTCGCGCTCCAGGTTCGAGTAAGCGACAGCAAGGCGCCGCCAGTCATCGCGATAATCGTCATGAGAATGGGCTTGTAGGTCCTGCCAAGCGTTCCAACGACAAGAAGGGCACAGGGCAGCTCGACAACTCTGCTCGACGATCTGACCAAGGTGCTTCCGGTACCCCTGGCCAGTCGACGCTCGTCAACGGTCACGCCAACAGCCCATACAAGCAGTGTGTTTATGATGCATCCAACGACTCTCGAAACGACGACCACCGCCGCTCCTCTCTCGACGCTGTCTCCGAGATGTCCTCCGATTCGTCCAACGCCAATGGTCTCAGTGGTGTCGACGCTGGCCATCGCCAGATCGATGTCAATGCCATGAAGAACGCTGATGTCCACCGCGACTCGGGTCCGTTCGACCTCGCAACCACTGTCCTCAAGTCACTCCCTATGCAGGACACGCTCGCTATTCTCATCATTCTTATGCATGTTCCATCGCTCTCGCTTACCGTTATATACACCATCTTTACGTTCCTTACCTTTGTTCCTCCTGTCACCACCAGTTCCGGCATGAATATCAACCTGGCCGAGATTTTCGATGGCAACTCCACCATGCCCTCTCTTGTGACTGTTTTATGCGTCGACTTTTTCTTCCTTCTGATATGGCTCTTTCTGTGGGGTCCAGTCCAGGATGCTATCTTGGATTTCGCCAAGCCAGTTATTGCTATTACTCTAGGAGGGGGAACGAGCGCGAGAGATGGAACTTCGAGGGGACTTACCACATGCTTCATGTGGGTGATAGGCCATCATTTACTCCGAGGGACCAGGGCTCATTGGGGTCGTGTGGCTCGGCATATACCGGAGCATTGGCGGTTGCCCCAAGTTTTCAGCAATTCACTCGATTCTCCTCCCAGCACATATGATAAAATGAGTGCCTATGGATGGGTCCGAAGTGTTCTCGCTATACATATTCTGACTCAAGGCATCGTGCGATATATCCGAGAATGGTATCTAAGGCGTGAAAAAGCCAACGCTTCCGTTGGTGCCAGTGATCCGGAGGCCGGGAAGCCACCCAGCGTTGCTGGTGATACGGCCAATGAAGGAGGTTTTACAACGCCTGATACTGAAACTGGGTTATCGACGACGTCTACCGTACCTACAAGCAAAAAAAGAAGAAAGCAAAGCACCCAAGTTCGGCTTCAGCAACCACTATGGGCGGCATTGGCGAGCACCAAGATTGTGGTGGTGAAGGAGTACGAGTTATCCCATGCTGCCTCAGAGTCAGCTGGGACTAATGCTACCGACATTCACAATCTTGGTAATGCTCCGTTCAACAACCAACCCAATCAAATTTGGATTTCCTATATTGGTAGCGATGAAGTATGTTTTAACACTAGCTATTTTCCCGAAATCGACGACGACGAGACGCGCTCGGTTGAATCCTCGGGCGAAGACTCGAGACCAGCCAACATCGACACCTCTAAACCATTCTATGTCAGAGTCAACAACGCTGTTTGGCAGCCTACACGCATGTTTCCGATCGAGGAGTCTCCAGAAGAGTCTCATGAAGGTGTGCGGTGGACGGGCGATATCTATGGACTCAGACCTGCATCCAAATATGTCTGTGAATTCGTCGATAGCCAAACTGACGAGGTTCTATTTTCAACCAGTATCAGGACTGTTCAGGCCACACAGCGCGAAGCGGACGGCGTCCCGCCCCCCGTTGCCAACGGCCAGCGCTCTCTTCATCCGGACTCTCCTGCTACGACATTGAGAACATCGATTGCCGCAGTCGAAGCTAAGCTTAGCGAGGAGAAGTCCCGCCTCAAGACTCTTCGAAAAGAATACAAGAACCGCGCCAACGCTCTGCGAAAGGACAATGAATTGACAGACAATCAGCTCTCCTCGGCTGGAAACCATGACGAAAAGTATCGACAGAAGATTCGCCAGCAAGAAACCCAAAAAGCCCAGGCAGAACGTGATACTCAGCAGCTTACTGAGCAACTCAAGAACTTCGACGCTGCTCCTGAACTCGCTGAACGAAAGAAGAAAGTTGAGAAGCAGTACAGCAGTGAGAAAAAGGTTTTTGAGGCAGCACAGAAAGCCTTTAAGGAGTACAAGGCTGGACTTGAGAAGGAGATCAAAGCCAAGGAAGTCGAGAAGTCGAATCTCAACACTCGACGAAACAAGATCGCCACGCGTATTGCCAAGGTCGAGAATGAGCTTGCCAACATTACCGATGCAAACAACCGTGGTCTGGACGAGGCAGAGCGACGTAACCAAGAGCGTTCCCACTGGCAAGGTCATGTTGCCGGCATCGAAGCTAACTACAACGAGCGACTGGCTCATGTTCGTGCCAATAACGCCGGTAAGAGCGAAGAGATTCGACACTTGCAAATGCAGTTGCAGAGTATGCACGAGTTTATGAGCTCGGGCAACGGTATGTCCTACGATATGATGCCACCTCTCGACGCTGGTCACCCGCACCTTGGTCCGCCTTTCCAGCCTACGACTCCGAGTACTTGGAACCCTGATCCCACAGCCCCTCCTCACTATCCAACCGGTCTCTGGTCCGCGTCAGACAATATGCTCCCTTCTGTTTCGGCTCCCACGCTCCCGTCTCTGTCCCCTTGGCAGCCTCCCCCAACCGCCCCACCATTCGAGCCGCGCATGAATCGCTCTCGAGGACGCAGTTCAAGCATGCTTAGTAACATCAGCGGCTTCACGCAGTCGAGCGGCGAAGAATACGCGTCACCGGCCATGGACTCTCACCGGGTTAAGCACATCTGGGCGAGTCGCTCCAGGGCCAGCGGTGGCGGTAGCAGCGGCAGCGGCAGTAACTGTGACCCGACAAGCCCCAGATGAGCGCAATGTGGCCATGTTTCGTGGTTGGGTTGAGGATTTGACTAGCTTGGATTGGGTGATCTCTGGCTGTAGTAGAAAGTCAGCGGCTGTTTGGTTCGATTTCGGCAGACTAAGCTAGCTGTTGGATAGCGCTTGCAGCGAATAAAAGTAGTGCCTTTGTTATATTGCTTTTCTTTTGCGAAGTGATGTCTTTGTAATGGTGACATTTAGTGGTTGTCTGTTAGTCGCGGCACATCTCCAAATTTTAAGAGACAGGTAAGCCTCTTACTTTATATAATTATAACTGTCAGGCTGGAGCAAAGACCAGATCAATCATCCAATACTTGGGTAAAAACTTTGCTTTTTATAAGTTGATATTATGCTAATCTTAGGTTATGGATTGAGAAGAGACATGGTAGTTTCCTGCTAGTCACATCCGTCAGCCAAGAATCTAAGCTGAGTATGTCTGCACCTCGATACGGAATTTTGGTCCGCTCCCGCCGCAGCCACTGAACGGTGTTTTCCAGTCCCCGAGCAAGCCAATTGATCGTCTGGGCAGATCCCACGATATAGCAAAGCAATGATAAAGGGAGTGTGGGCCGTGCCTCCGAGATAAACTGGACCAGGCGGCGATTTTCAAAGTCAAGGGGATCCAGGCTAGGCTTGGAGGATATCTAATACTCGGTAGGAGAATCATTGCGTTTTTGGGGCCATCAATTTACTTCCCCGGACCGAGGCGATATCTGAGTTATTGGCTCCGAGTATCTGGAAGCGACCCAAGCTGTAGATCCAAGCTAGACTTGGAGATACTCACAGGAGCACCTAGAATACAGCACAGAATTCAGCATCCAGCCGTGGCATTTGAATGCAGACACCAAGATCGGGGAGTTATGCTGAATATCTTTGCACTTCTTGTTCTTACTCGGGGAAGAAGAGGCAGCGAGGGAGTGCAGTCGAGGGTTGATGGGAAAGAAAGACATACATACCTGATCAAGGCATTTTCCCCTGCTTTTAAGCTGATATTGTACACATGCTGTCATGGCCGTCCGAAATCAAGAGCAGAGAATGTCGAGTTTATGCCGTTAATCTACATCCAAACTCATGAATTCAGCAACAGACTGTTTCTTGGCAGGGCCGAAGAAGAATCCAGTGATCAGAAAAGTGATCGCACACACAGCGAATCCCGGATGCTCGACCCATTTAACCCAGCGAGGTTTTTGGTTCTCTCGATACCTTATCAGTCATTGAAGATTTGGGAAGATGGAGAATCTTACCGAGAGCTTCGCATTTGAGCTCGCGGTTGTATAAGTATATTACCATCTCTCTAATGGAAGGATATTTGCGAGTCCATTTGGGCGGAAGTTTGGCTCGTGGTACTGCTCTCAACATACGAACGTGGCCATGATGGAACTGTAGCCAACGTGGATTAAGTCTTCGTCGTAACATGTTGAAGTGGTTGTTGGTCAATCACAGTGGGTGAGTGATGAAGATGAAGATAAAGGAAAGAGAAAATTGGAAAGAAGCGAGTAGGAGGTGGAGTGATTGTAAAGCTAAAGAAAAGTCAGACACTCAGCGGTCACTACCCGCAGCTGCCTCCTGGTTTTATTTTATACACGTAACTCAAATAACGATGAAGTTTGGCAGGCGAGACAGGGTGATATCGCCTGGTAGCTGCTGGCAACGCCTATCAAGAGCTGTCAACAGCTAGTAACAAAGCGTACAATCAGTGTTGCCCGATGCCTCACTCGGAATATTTACGGTATCGTCTTTTGTATTCCCTTCTGTCGAGGGTTTGGCATCTTTCCAAGGAAAAGTTTATGTCGTCTCCGAATTGCCAAAACTCTCCTTGACGAGTCCCGAAAGCTAATATTGACACTTGAACTTCATCACTGACGTATTTCGCGACACGTAATCTTCCCGAACGCTATAGAAAGCTCACAAGAGGAGAAAGGCACTTCGTGAATTAATAGCCAGGCAAAAGGTAACCGCCAGGCTAGCACACTCAGGCCACCGGCTCGATGCTCAACCAACCCCTCTGGCAATGCGTATCAAAGTTCAATCAGAATGGTCCTACTATTCGTCCTCGAAAGACCAAGCTTAAGCATCGTGACCTTCCCTTCGTCTCTTTGTTCGTCGTTCGGTATACACATCCAATGCTCATTAGCTTTATCCAAGATCGTCACTACTACAAACGCCGTCGCGTGATACGCATAGTGAGGTCCGCCAAATGCTAAATTGGTGGTAATACGGACTAATATGTGGCAGTGGACATAATTTTCATGTTCTCACTGGAAAAGACATAAGACTAGTTCACGATACGCCCGCTTCTGGTTGTAAACACAGGAATGAGTAAGCGAGAACCTATTTTTGATGAAGTGACTCAGTTTCTCATTATTTGCATTCAATAATTAGAGTCTTGTCAATCGAAGAAAAAGGGGTCGCGACTTCCTACCCTGAACCATCAGCCACATCCCTACCGCCACAGTCCCACGCCACATGCCCACTCATTTGTTCAACGGCCCAGGAGACGACAGCTCTCAACACAACAACTTGAAGGTAACCTGCGCAGTGCCGTTATGTGGTCAAGGTGACCTTATTCCTCTAGTCATAGTCGCTGGGAAATGAATTCAATACAGTCATGGATTTTGTGAGTGCCTTGTTACCAGCTATTACTGCGACCCGGACCTCTAGCTAATTATCTTGTATAGTGGTCGCGCTTATTGAGCCCTCTCTCATCTGGGGGCTCCCGCAAGGACCTTGGACAGGATCCCGCGAAACGACTCCATCGATTTGAAAAACAATATAGCCGCTTATTAGTGAGACACCAGTGGAAGTTGTCTCTACCCGACCAGCACTAATCACCACAGGCCGCTTGGAGGGCGACGTCCAACATATCTCGAGATAGCGACGCTGCCGAAACCCTGGAAATCCGCCTGCAAGAACTCACCAACATCCTTAGCGACGAGAGCCGACGACCGCTACCGCACCCATGTATTCAATACTGCTCGATCAAGCAAATCTACGTTCCTATCGGCAAGATCGCCACGACTTCGTACAACGAATGGATCATTAAGGAGGCAGTCCTGTTCTTTGCGACTCTTATCGAAAGCGAAGAGGAAGCTTTTGTTGAGAATCAGACCTTTTCCGCCAGCCTGACAAATCTCCTGGTGCGAATTACCGGTCTGAACAGTGTGCGACTGGGCCTCGATACCGAGTCGCGCGTCGTCGAACTTGCCTTCAATATCACCACCAAGATCCGACTGGACCCAAGTATTCTCCCAGCATGGTTCAAGACGCATCGTGGTGTAGCGCTCCAGAACCGCGAGAAGGACAACACCCGCGATGCCTTTGTTGGACGTACGCAAAAGGCCGATTTTCCTCTCTTTTATATCCTTATGGACTACATTCATCATGAAGGAAAAGTAGGCGACTTTGCGCGGACAGGATTGCTCTACATCATCGAAGCAGCATCGAGTTCAGGACCTTTGGAACAATGGATTGTTGAAAGCGACCTGTCAACGTTGATGGCGACAGGCCTTGGCGCATTGTACAGTCAGCTGAGCCGCAAACTGGTCGTTGATCATCTTCCCCATAACCTACCCCCTATTCTCGCATTCTCCGATTACGAACACCCTACATCCAACTACGAAGTCATTAGCTCATGCTCTCCCGAATTTCAATCTCACCTCGAAACTTTTCTATCACACCTATTATTCTGGCAAGACGTCTTGAACCACTGCCGATCCGTTGAGGTCAAGTCGACTCTGTTGGAGCACTTCCAAGTTATTTTCTTACAACAGTTATTGTAAGCCATCTTGCCCCTCGTTTGGAGCCCTGCTGACAGCTTAGATACCCCTCGCTGCTTGAATCCTCTGATATTGACGGAGGTTCATCTGTAGCTGTTTTGACTTATCTTCGCCGTATCCTAGAATCTCTCGACCACCCTGACATGATCAACCTTATCCTTCACTACCTATTAGCACTACCTGATAATGTTGCCTCTGCCCGACCTGGCTCCAGCTCATCTGTCAGTAAGGCTCGCAAGCGAAAGTCAATGGATCTAGCCACGATGTTGGCGGAAAGGGCAGAACCCGCGGCGACTCCTCTACTCTTCAATTTAGTCGATCTCATTCTCGCATGCTTGAGATCACGGAACCAACAAACGATTCATGTTACTTTACAATTGGTGTCTGCTATTCTCAAGCGGCACCACCGTTATGCTATCATCACTCTTCTAAGGACTGATAATGTGCCGGTTCAAAATGCCACCCGAACTGTCGGTGCTCAAGAGCAAGAAGTGGAATTCTTCATGTCTTTGGCGGGAACAATAGGCGGCGAAGACGATTTTGACGAAGTATACCAGCTTGTCCTTCGAGATACTATGACTAAACTTGAATCACACCCTTGTTCGCTCAAGCTTGTCGCGCCCAGGGCGTCTACGGCTAACCAAAGGCTGCCTGACAGTCTTCCCGGCGCACCCAAAGATGTCGGAGACCATACTCTTCGGCCGGACGACCCTCTCCTCAACTCACTGTTGGACCTTCTGGAGACGTTCTTCGTCAATCAAGTAGAGACAAACCTCTCCGTGACAGAGACGCTCGTTGACTTGGCTATCTGCGGTTTTATGAAGATCGAAGGATGGCTGACACGCAGTCCAAGCTCTTATATATATGACGAAGCCGAAAAGCAGAAACATGTGCGTGAAGGAGAGGAAGTTGCAGAAAGCGACGATGATGAAGACTTTGAAGATCTGCCGTCTCCAACTGCGGTGCAGAAACAATTTCAAGCAATGGAACAGTGTCGTGAACGGCCGCAATGGTCTCAAGGTTCATTGCCACGCGTTTACAATGTTCTGAGACAATTAGAGGAACAAGTAGCTTCCTACAAGAGAAGTATCCCCCGGTTTGACGAGCTGGTGCAACAACGACGCGACGCCTTCAGAACTGCGGATACAATGTTACACCATGCGGGTCCTACACCAAGGCCGACACCGATAAGTGAGGACCCCCCTGATCGGCCCAGCTTCGAAGAGCCATCACGCAACGCATCACCTTCCCGTCCAACGACTTTGGAAGGCCTAGCGCACCGTCTCTTGTCTGAATTGGGAACCCCAAGCCGCACCAGCAGCCCGCGAGGACGTAAGGAGCTTAGCCGTACTCCTGGAAGCGGAAATGCGACGCCTGGGAAATCTGGTCTGAGCTCTTCAAAGGAGGTGTCTCATAGTAGGGGACGGGGCACCCCAGGACGAAGCCACTCTCCGGGTAGGATACAAGATACTATCGATCCAGCACAGAAGGCTAGAGAGGAGGTTCTTGCTCGACAGATGGCTGAGTTTGCAGCTATGGACCAAACCATCCTGTCTAAGAAGGTGGGATTGCCGGAAGTCAAGGTTGAGCCTATTCCTCTCAAATTTGAAACGAAGCCAGTGCCTGAATCGACCGATAATGCAGACGGAGCAGAACATGCTGAGGTGCCTACCGAACAGGATGCCAAAAAGGATGAACCAGAGGGCTCTGTGACTGAAGCTGCCGAGCAGCCTACTTCCGAGGTCCTAGATGATGAGGAGGAGAAGCCTGAAGGTGCCGAGACTGAGCCCGATACTTCTGAAACCGAGGCTGCTGAGAATTCGTCTGAACCAGCTGAGCCGACCGAGTCTGAAGAAGATCTCAAGACCACCGATGTCCCCGAGGAAAGCGACTCTACTGAAAAATCAGAAGCCCAAGAGCCGGAAGTCATTGAATCTAAGACCGAAGAATCCGAAGCAAAGGAGTCGGAGGCAGAGGAGCCCACAACAGAGGATTCCGAAGCTGACGAGGCCGAGGCACAGCAACCTGAGACCAGCAACAATGAGATCAAAGACGATGGAGCTGAGGAACCCAAGGTTGAGACCCCTCGACCAAAAACTCGAAACTTCGTAACCCCAGAGCCAGAGACACCCCAGCCTAGAGAGCAGAGGGAGAACACAGCGACTGTGTCAGTCTCTCATGTTGTAACCAACGTCATCATCCTACAATCCTTCCTCTTCGAGCTTGCTGCTCTCATACAGGTCCGAGCAGGTCTATTCGACGAGGTGCGATTTTTGTAATGGTAGAAACTGGGTTAGAAGGTGCATTAGGATTAATTGGAGCGAGAACGACAAGATTCTCACGATTCATGAGCAGATAGCATTGGTGGGACTGTTTAATAAACTGGGAGGAAAGGAAGGAATATTTGTATAATGGATACCGATACCGCAGACTCGGATCCGATTGAACGTAACATTTCTCATGGCTTGTGGTTGTGGATCGTAACTTCGTGTATTGATGTGCACCCAACGCCGACTATATATGCATAAATATATGTAACATAATATTCCAATTTATGGGTTTGTTTCATCCCACTCTATCCATCTTCTTATCACACCATCAACAGCTTTGATGCCTTCTCTTGTGGCTTCCACCTCGAACCATTCGCGATGCTCTCTACCACAAGCCTCACACTTGCCTGCGTCTACCTTGAGACCCATTCCTGCAAGTTCTATGTGCACCAGACGCTCTACACGGTGCACATGTTGCGTCATGTGTGGAACCACGCCCGACGATTCTTGCGATCCAGGGAGGTAGGGATAATATCGCAGAATTTCAACCTCATGACCACACTGGCGCTGCCACTGGTTCAAACGGCGCTGCACATTAGCTGCACGACCGATCTTGAGAAGCATGGTGTTTCGAGAAGTAGATGGATTCGAAGCTGTGAAACTGCGCACTGCGCTGCTTGCGCTTCGAGGGCGTCCTTGGTGGTTCGGTGACGGAGGGGATAGAAGCGAGCGCGCTGCGTCAACGGGCGCCGCGGATGTAGACTGAGACGTAGGAGTGAGCCAGAACATGTATATGAATCCAGGCTCTTCTCCATTGCCGAAAGGACGGGCTAGTTCGGCCATTAGCGCCGAGGCGGTCACGGCGTCTAGAGAGTCGGGAATGAAATCTTTGATCGTCCCTGTTTGGGAGCTTGTTGATTTACGTGGTCGGCGGGAAGGCTTGCCGACGGATGTGTTTTGCGATGGGCTCAGTCTTTGGTTGGAGTTGCGTTTTGACGGTACAGGCATGGACGTTTGCTGAACAGGACGCGGTTGTGGTCGAGACGGTTCTGGAGCCTCATCGAGAGGAACCGAAAAGCAGAAACAACACAACATAGACTGCTTTGACTGTGGTTTCGATGTTGAACCACTTGGTCTGCGCCCTGAATCAACCCTCTCCTTTCCATGCTTCTTCTTCTCATTCAAATCCACCAATCCCAATCTATCCGTCAAAGTATCCAAGCTCGTGCGTCCTTCCAAAATCGGTGTTGAGGTGGCACGCGGTCCGGGACTGGAATGAGCAGACATGGTGGCCTGTTCGCGATGCTGCCAGCAGTAAAGGCTCTCATCGCGTGGATCAGGAGTAACGGGGCGCCCGCGCTTATCAGTCTTGGGATTCTGCTGTGCGACTGCTCGTCGACACGGTCTTCCGTTGGATGTCAAGCCGCGACATGTTCCATCTGCAAGTTTGGAGTCGGAGCGGCCGAGATAGGACTCGGGGGTATTTGCGACGAAGGGCATTGTTCTGCTGGTCACAAAGAGCGGTGGGGGGAGGTAGTCGAGACAAGCTAGAGATATTTCGAGGAATAACCAAGTGTCGTGAAGAGTTGTAACCAAGGTTGGAGTAGCTATATATAAGAAGACACGGGAGGGGAGTGATTCAGGGATGGAAGAAGGGATGATGAAGAATTTCAAGGCCAAGCAAGGGCCTGTCCGGAAGCTGGTTTGTTTTTTATTCTACATGTTGGCTTGGGCTTTCTTCCCTTGTGGTCGCGCGACCAAGACCAAGGCTGAGGGCGGCTAGGGATCCATGATAATGATGGAGAAAGGGAACCTAAGTGGAGAGAAGTTGACGGGTGGCTGTGCGTGGCTGTGTCTTGAGGCGTGGGCTGTCAAGAAGAGGCAGCCATCTCTGTGGCTAATAGCTCAGATTGACATAAAAATCAATTCTCAGTGGATATTTGATGATGGTTCGTGTTGTTTTGTTCTGTTGTCAGTGACTTGTTGATGGAGGTTGATGCGATGTCGTGTGTCGTGGTGGTTTGGTACTCGTAGTTGATCAGTGCTATTTTTATCTTTATTCTCAATTCACGGTTAATCCCTGACAGATTGACCAGGAACTTTCCTAATGGAGAAAATTCTTCGCGCCTTGGATACGTGTAGTATTTATTGTCAGGGACCGAACTGCTCTCGGTAGACGGATAGCATGTTGACTTTGCGACTTCTGTGTAAGGAGTAATAAAGGTAATAGCTCTTTACTCTATGACAAGTAACAAACAAACCATGATAAGAATATAATATAATTGGTATAAAGAAGCTAGCTGTATACTGCTCTGTATGTTCTGATTAAACGCCGAATGAACTCCGTCCTAGTCTAGAGACTCATGATGCTAGAGCCAGCGCCCCATACCAGTTCCAATAAAGCTCCTCAACGTGGCTTGTGACAACTTATAACGTCGGCCTGAAAAGATAACACTGGAAAAACAATACTCCAAATTCCATTGACTCCCAGTCCCAAATCCTATTGTTGTGTCAATTCGCACCCGGTGTGCACCCCAACAACCTTGATGGTCCAGATCCTGCACCTCCAATCCAAATTATCCGCAGAGGCTAGCACTATGGACTAGATTGATGATGGGGACGACGGACAAGATGTTTCGTCTGATGTTTCCTGGCTCATAAAGTTGAAGCCGACGATACCTTCGGCGACAATCTTGTCATGACCTGTTGCGAGTCGCGAGTAGATCGAGACACGGCGTCCAATTATTCCATCGCCTCCGACTTCGAGTGATAACGGTCCTTGGAGTCGTGATTCGACGAAATCGTTGGGTGTCGGGGGTGTTTGAAGGGAGAATCGGCGGAATAGGCCACAGTCGCTTGCATTTCTTGTCAAGTCACCACTGGAGCTTACAGATGTTAATAAGATACCATCTGCAAATAGACTTTGACTCACTGGATAACAATGTATAAATCAGATAATCCTTTCATGTTGCATTCCTCATTCGGGGTGAGTCTTGCGTGTGTTGCGCTGGAGCTTGTTGGACTGCCGGGTGTGTGAAAGGCGAGATCACCGCATATTCTGGATGACAAGGCGTTTATGGGAGGATTGAGGGAAACAAGAGCACCTCCTCGAGGACGATTCGTGTTTTCAGGGCCGCACATTTTGTTGAAGAGGGTTAGATTATATGGTGCTGTATATGTGTTGATGCTTGTGGTTGTCAAGTACAATTGCACAGAGTATGATGGTAGATGGGTTCTCAGAAGAACGAGGAAACAACGGACTTAAGAATAGGCCATGATCAGTAACACCCTTATGGTTTTCTCCCATATTAACATCTTTCTCATAGTCTCTCAGTCACAAAAGTCTTGAGTTGTTTCCGTCAAACCTGCTCACCACAAAACTCACCAATCACAACTCACCAACACCTAGCGCTGTTCCCGAATCGGGTAACTTTTGGGTGAGCAAGTTTGAGGGGAAATGCTCTCGAAACAACAACAGTTGCTGAACCAAGTACGGGTACCTTGATGAACTGACAACTTCCCCCCCCTATTGACTACTATCACTCAAAAACTAATCAAACACATTAATAATTCTCGGCTCTGACGCAATCTGTCTTCCGTCATGTTCCTTCTCAAGATCCCCCTTCTACCCCTCCTCCTCA
Source organism: Fusarium aywerte (assembly GCA_013186375.1). Classification (NCBI taxonomy): domain Eukaryota; kingdom Fungi; phylum Ascomycota; class Sordariomycetes; order Hypocreales; family Nectriaceae; genus Fusarium; species Fusarium aywerte. The sequence goes on along the minus strand of JABCQV010000120.1, from coordinate 35,177 downwards.
TTTCATCTTCGTCTTCCTCCTTTGTAAACGCTGAGCCTGATCTTGCTTCCGAGAGTAATCAAGTTTATAACATACAATTCGATAACATTCACTCTTATTCCGCCATGTCTGTTGGAACTTACTCTCTTCCGGCGTTGCCGTACGCCTACGATGTGAGCTCATCCCGGCTAATCATCTAACCATGAAGCTATCATGAACATCAAAGCTGACCGGGCTAAAGGCCCTCGAGCCTAGCATCTCTGCTCAAATCATGGAACTCCACCACTCTAAGCATCACCAAACCTACGTGACAAACCTCAACGCCGCCCTCAAAAACTACTCCGCCGCTACTTCATCCAACGACATCGCCGGCCAGATCGCCCTGCAGTCCGCCATCAAGTTCAACGGCGGTGGTCACATCAACCACTCCCTCTTCTGGGAGAACCTCTGCCCCTCCAGCTCTCCTGACTCCAAGCCCGACAGCGCGCCCACGCTCAGTGCTGACATCTCCAAGACGTGGGGCAGCATCGAGGCTTTCCAGGAGGCCTTCAAGAAGACTCTTTTGGGTCTGCAGGGTAGTGGTTGGGGATGGTTGGTCAAGGATGCGCAGGGCTTGCGTATCGTCACGACCAAGGACCAGGACCCTGTTGTGGGAGGGGAGGTACCTATCTTCGGTGTTGATATGTGGGAGCACGCCTACTATCTGCAGGTAAGTTGTACAGCTTTAGCACATAGATTGCAGTGCTAATACGGATATAGTACCTCAACGGAAAGGCTGCTTATGTTGACAACATCTGGAATGTCATCAGCTGGAAGACGGCTGAGGCTCGTTTCACTGGCTCCCGGGAGGATGCTTTCAAGGTCCTCCGAGCTTCCATCTAAGTCATAGATGTACTGATGGGGTTGGCAACACGAAGAACGGAGAGCCCTGACGCTATGTACGCCCTTCTCGCCATGATATTATCCCACTCAGATGTGACTGAGATGACACAAATAACAAAAAGAATCAATCTCAAGCTTTTCAAATGATGCAGTGAAACTCACAAACTCCACAGTAATGTGCTCACATCTAACACTCAAGTCTCGGCTGGCTACCCAAGACCGTGGCCTACCTTTGACTCGTGCAGCAGCATGTCGTGTACCAATATCTTGACCGCCAAATCCTCTTCTTTACTGATTTACTATGTCTCTAATCGTATTGTGGAATCCCTTTATCGGCTCCCCTTTGTTAGCTCCCGTTTCTCTCTTATTATACGGATATATGCAAGTTTCCGTCCATCGGGCCTAGTCATACGCGTGTTTGTCAACGCCATATATCTAAATATGTATTCAGACTGTTAAACAATGAGTGGCGTACGGTCTCGGTGATGGGTTCTGTACCACCATACTTTATCAGGTTATAGATATGAAGCATGTGTCTGTGCTCGTGTAACGCACCTGGGCACAGCAGATGCAAGGTTCGGCTTGACGATTCTGCACGATGGGAAATTAAACACGTCGACGAGGCTTAAAGAGAACTATCGTAAGAGAGCCAATTCCCAGGCCAGATACGAGTGAACCTGCGTAAGCTGTGGCTGGATGTAACCGTGAGACGTTATACTGACTCTTGTGTGCCAGCTCCCAAGAGCTATTCTAATTTCTATCTTGACATTATGTAGACAGACATCTAAACTTGGAGACTCGTAATATGGATACGGGACCGCTCGGTCTAGGGCATAAGCTGTAACGAATCTACCCGTCATTGACGCATATCTTGACAAAACAAGTATTAATGTCGTGACGTTGCCGGAACCCGAAGGGTATTTTGACGGGAGGATAATTAACCACGGCAAGATGAAACGTGCAACTCGGATGGACACAGGCCTCACATATCCTTTAATTATACCATGATAACAATATCTCGCGGTCTTTCCGGTACCACGGCATAATTCATGGCCAGGGGTTACATGGCAATGAAGTCGTGCGAGGCCTCACAGGAGGAAAAATAGTATAAAGAGGGGAGGTGAGTTTGCGAGAAAAGTAGAAAGGTCAGTACTCTATGGTTCAGACGTGAGACCAACCTCATTCATTTTGTCACTCGTTTTGCTGCCTTATCTTTTTACTACTACTTTCGCTTCTGAACCTTCTCTTCTCTTCCTGGAGATCTCGATATGTCTCTCCTCACTCGTTTCGCCCTCGCGGGGCTCTGGTACGTGCCTCTCTTCCTTGGCGAGTGACATTTGACTGATGATTTACAGGGCTTCAGCTGCTTATGCGCAGAGTTACACCTTGACCGTCACCGAGACAGTTACCGAATGTGCTTCGTCCTGTTACTCTGTCGTTTCGCAGTGTACCTCGACGGAATGCATTGGTACATCCTCAATCATCAAGCTCCCGACTGAATCTTCGGTTGTCGTGTCTGAGACTTCTCCTGCTGAGACCACCGAGATTATCTCCCTGCCCACTGTTCCTGTTGTTTCGTCCTCCTCCCAGTTTGCCAACACCAGCATTATCACTGGCTCCTACACTTCTACTTCTACCGCCTTTGGGTCTGAGACTACGGTTACCATCTCCGAGTCCACTGATGTTTCGGTTGGGTCGAGTGCTCGTGCAGCTGAGACTTCAGAGTCAGAGTCCGAGTCTAGCGCGTATGGTTACTCTACTACCACTACTCTGACCTTGGGCGAGACAACCTCTGAGAGTTTAACCGATATCGAGACTATGCCTACTATTGTCCCGAGCGTTGATTCCTCTGCTCTTGCGTCTGGAACCACTGAGTCCCCAGAGATAAGTGAGTCTACAGCGGTCACTCAAGGTTCGACTGAACAGCCTTCCGAGTCTATCGCTGTCAGCACTGGATCAGCTATTGAGAGCGTTAGCACCGATAGTGTTGTTTCTGAACAGAGCAGCTCGACACTGACCCAGGAGACTGGTGTAACTACCGTTACTGAGGAGGCTTCCACGACTACTCTGCAGTCTATTCTTACCAGTCAGGTTACTGTCATCGAGAGTGTCTCCACTGTTTATACAGGCTCTACCGCACAGCTCGTTACATCTGAGGAGATTACCGAGTCTGTGGGCACGTCTTCCCAGACTGAGGAAGGCTCCATGACCACCGAAGTTGTCACTTCTGAAGTCACCGGTCTTACCCAGTTGACATCTTCAGTTACTCTAACTCGCACCCAAACCTTGCCTGCATCTGAGTCAGCGTCTAACTCAGGGGCAACTGCTGAGGTCTCTATTTCTGAGTCTTCCAGTACATATGCCACTACTGTTACTGAGACTGAGGTCGAAACTGTCAGTACCATCGAGACTCTCTCCGCAGAGACCTCGGTTGCCCAAACTGATTCCACCGCCAGTGGCTCCAGCCCCGAGTCTACAAGTGCTGACGTTTCCACCGGCACAACTGAAGCTGGAGAGTCGACGACTACTCCTTGCACGTCAACCAAGCATACCCACATCTACGACAACACAACTATCATCCACAGCACTGCTGGGGTGGGCATTGACTCATCTGCTCTGGCTGGATCGTTCACATCAACTCTTTCCCAGGAAACGAGCTACACTTCTGCGACTTCGGATGTGGCCGAGCAGACTACAACACCCAGTGCTGAGACCGAGATTGGAGTCTCGACTTCTGGAAGCATTAAGACCACCAGTGGCACAGCTGCTGGGGCCGAGACTACCGCTCTCTCTGACACAGCTTCTGTTGAGTCAACTACCTCCCAGTCCACCCAATCTGCCAACACGACACCCATGTCTCCCCCCTTCGAATCAAGCTACCCTCACAACTACGACTTTGGCTCCCCGAGCTCCGCCGAGAACGGTTGGCCAACTTTTTCCTTCTCCTCGACCGCTGACGCAGTAACGGGCTTTTCTTCCTTCACTACCCTCACCACAAGCAAGGTGACTGATACTGCTTCTGCTTCTACCGGCGTTAAGGAGCCAGACTATGCGCCACCTGCTTACGAACCTCCTTCTTACCGCGAGCCTGCGTATGTTCGTAAGCGCTGGGCCTTCGGATGGTAAAGCTGTTTGGTTCGTACAAAATAGTATTGATGTGCTGGTTCTTGCTTCTTATTTTCACATTCTTGCGAATGACTTGAAGTCTTCCCTCTTATTTTGATTGATTCATTTCTTTTTGTATCTGGGATACGTGGCTTTTTAGGGGTAGATAATTGAAGAAAACACCGGGGCTGCTTTATCCTCCTTGTTAGACGTTAATGGTGAACGGCTAATTTACAGCATGATATTGAACTTGTGGTGACTATCCTGTACTGGTTATCTATATCTTGAAGCTCGAATACAACCGCTATCTACCATCATGCGATGTAATCCCAAGATCATGTCTATCCTACGGCACCCACCTACTTACCTATTTACGCCGTCGAAAACACCCTTTTACCCTCCTACACTTTCCCAATCCATCGGCTCAACCATCCACTCCCACTCATCATCCCCAGCCATAACCATCTCATCATCAAAGTCATCCGCCCAGGACCTCCCTTGATTATCCATCTCAACCTTCTTGCTCGCGATTCCATACCCAACTTCCAATCCGCTCAAGATCTGCCCCACGAGCCACGTAAGATCATACATCTTGAGCGGCGGCGTTTCCTTTCCATCGCTAACATCCTTCCAGTGATTCCGAAGCTCCTTTGCCTTCCAGAGCGCCATGTTCACATCACCCTTCCCCAAGACCTCGTAGAGCGGGCCCGTTTTATCTGTCAAGGTGACAATAACGTCATGGTGATAGCGGTGCTTGTCTGCTCCTTTAGGCTTTTGGTGCGGAATCCTGATATCAAAGACGAGAAGAAGTAGTACGATTGCTTGCTCAATCCACACATAAAACTCGTGAAAGTCTACCTTGAAGTTCTTCTCCGCTTCGCCCACCATGAACCCAAACTCTTCTGGATGCAGCGCGCGTTGGTATGAGTTTTGCAGATCGACGAATCTCCAGCGCAGTCGTTGACACGCTTGTTCAAAGCGGTGGAAAGCTTGTGATGAGGTCAAGCGTGTCGAAGTTGGGGTTGGTTTTGATAAAGGTGCTGCTGGTAGAGGTGCTGCAGGTAAAGGTGCTGCAGGTAAAGGTGCTGCTGGTAAAGGTGCTGAAGCAGATGGTGCTGGGGGGTTTGGTCGCGATGAAGGTTGCGATGAGAGGCGTGGCGGAGAGGCAGAGTTCTGAAGGCGAGAACGGCCTCCTACTGCCCAGATGGAGCCTTTGAGGCCCGACATGATGTATGATAGATAGTGTTGTTTAGTAAGTCGAATGAGTTGAGACGACGTGTAACGTGAAGCGTCGCGCAAGGTGAGAGAGTACGAAATGGTCCGTGAGTGAATTGGAGCCAAGTCAAACGGAAGCGCACAGCTCAATGTTCGTTATTGTATGCTCTGGCCTCAGCCTGCAACCTGCCTTATCTCATACACTTTAACCGCCCAGCCTGCTTTGTTCTTTGTTGGTTACGCGCAGTGCAAATCTGCAAGCGAAATCTTCCTTTGTGAGTCAATTCAATGAGAATTGAATCGTACGCTGTTGCTGGAAATAAAGAGTAAATAAGCTACTGTGCTAATTCGTAAACGAAGTTGATACCTTGTTATGAATCAATCAAGAAACGAGAATTGGTCAAGTCAAAAATAAACGTGAACTGAGTTGAGCAAAGATGAAAACGGCCAACTCAATCGATGATTGAAAGTCACGAATTTAGAGTCTGTGATTGGCTTACAGTGGATGCGCATTAGTTCCGACATGTCTACTCCAATACTGTACTCATGGGCGGTTAACGACTGGCTGTGCAAATAACCGCCTACTGAGACAAAGATATTCCTTCACCCCACACCCGTAAGAGGCAGTGGTAAGAAACATACATAATCGATGCATGTCATGAATATTTCGGTATCGATATATACAGTCTTCATTATAAACACTCTAGACACAGCAAGCCTTGACAAGCCTTCAATGTCATCGCCTACCCAACCAATGTCCAGAAATCAATCAATCAATCATTCAATCAAGTTTACTTGCTCGCCTGACACAAACACATCATAAGCTGGCCGTAGGCGACAGCATTTAACCATATATGCTCCTCAACTCCCGCGATCCAGATCTTTCAGCTTCTGGACGCCCTGTTCAACGCTATCCTGATGACCCAACTCAAAAGCAACAAAAACACAACTCCATTATTGACATGTCAGACATCTTGCGTCTATAGGCCGGCCTATGTCGAGTCGCGGACCTTCTTGGTGGCCTTGGCTGTACCAATATGAGTGTTGTGCACCTGTTGCTGTTAGCTTTGCTACAATCATAATTAGGGAACAAACATACCTTTGTCGCAAATCGCAGACTTGTCAATGTCTCCTTCAGATGGGTCTCAAGCGGCGACACCATGACAAACATCAGAGTCTTGCTGTTACCGCCCAAGCTGTACTGTAACAAGTGAGTCAACTTCGAGTTACGGTATGGGACATGGCCTGATCCTCGACCAAGAGCTTCAATGACATCGCCCAAGCAGCTCAGACTCTTGTTGATGTTTTGGGTTTCCTTCATACGGTCACCCTCAGCCTGTGAGTGCTTGAGGCGCTCAGAACCTGCCAGATCGACCAAGTTCAGTGTACCCTCGCATCGCTCTCCTGTGGCAGCGTTCTCTCCGATCAACTTCAGGATGAAGATACTGTGAGACCGAGATGATCGTTCGTTAGCCTTGGTTGCGGCTACGGATCGGTTGTTCTGTGCCTCCTCGAGCATCATCTCTACGCTTGATGGGCTGTCGAGGCGCACAGACTTGCAGTTTGTGATTGTTGTCTGCTTGCGAGCTTCGTCATGTCGAATCTCCAGTTTTCTTGCCGCTGCTCGATCGTTAGGTGTCAACAAGTCGTTGAGCTCCTCATTGTATACCTCAACGAATGAACCCTCCATGGTGTATTCCCAGGACTTTTCTTTGAGCTTGGTGATGGTGTCGTAGATCATATGAGTCGCACGCGGAATCATACCATCACTAGATGACATGGTGTGTGTCTTTCCAGATCCTGTTTGGCCGTAACAGAAGATACACACATTGTAGCCGTCGAGTGCGCTTTGCACCAGCTGGGAAATCTCGCCAAAGATCTCTTGGTTCTGAGTACCAGGGACGAAGACACGATCGAACTCAAAGGGGTAGTTCTTTCGTGTGATTTGCCCCAGGCTGCTCTTCTCCTCGGGACCAGCCAGAACGATCTCGGAAGAGGTCTTGTCATCAGGGAACGCCATCTTGGCTTCTTCTCCCTCTCCATTACCCAGAGGAGGCCGCACACGACACATGACTCGAATGTTACCCTTGAGCTCTTGGTACTTGTTAAAAAGTACTCGGCGTTCGGTCTCCTCCTTGATGAGCTTGTGCTGAGCCTCTTCGGCTATACGAAGGGCGTCTTGTAGGCGTGCCTCCATATTGGCAAATGAGTCGGACTGGGCCTTGCTGTCTGATTCAAGGAATTCGACGTGTGACTTGAGCGAGTTGATCTTCGCCTCTAGTGTTGTGTTGGCTGCTGCTAGTTCGGCAATGTTGGTCTGAAGGGTGCCCTTCAAAGTGCGTTCCCGCTCAAGATCTCCTCGAAGACTTTCCACGAAAGAGTTGGCTTCTTGAAGTTCACGGTCCTTCCTTTGAATAGCGACACCCATATCTTGGTGCTCGTTGCCCATCCGGGTTCGTAGTTCTTGAATCTCGCGGTCCTTCTTCTGTCGCTCTTCCGCCAGTTCCTGATGGTAAAGCCTCGTCAAGCTTTCCACCTTTTGCTCGTGGTCTTTGGTTTCTTGCTCTTTTAGTCGGTCCAATTCCCTCTTGAGGTCGTCGACTGCCGCTCGGTGTTGTCTTGACATGTCGTCGATCTTTTCTCGGTGCTTTCGTTCCTGGTCGTCTACTTCTCGTTGAAATTCCCACTTTTGCTTCTCCATCTCGTGTCGGATTTGTCGTCCTTCCTCTCTTGCTGAATCAAGATCTGATTTCAATGCGTCGTTCCTCATGTCGAGCTTCTCTCTGTCGCCTTCCAACTCTTTCACTAAATCACAATTAGTGGCCTTCTTTTACCGCCTAAAATAATACCTACCTCGCTTCTTGGCAAGCTCGAGGGCATCGTCATGTCCTTTTCGCTCGCTTAGAGTGGTGTTCACCATCTCCTTGAGTTCCTTGAATTGGGACTCCATGTCCACGACTCGACCGTCAACGTCCCATGCTACATATGATGTCAGATTAGAATCTTTGCTTAAAAAGGACTTGGTTGGGGAAGGTGCTTTCATAGGGGACTGGAATGGTTTAACGGGCGATAGAGCTAGCGATTCTTCGAACTGATCAAGTTTTCGCTTCACCTGCTCACTGTTCGGTGCTTTCAGAGAAGCTACCTAAGCTCGCTCCGAAGACGCATGTCGAGAGGTGGTAGTCTTGTCATTCCAGCCAATTATGCCATGCCGCTTGCGAGGAATATTGGACATTTGCGGTGCGATTGATGATTGTGATGATTGACGTGTCAAGGGGCGGGGAATCGCTTGACTCCCAGGTTCGTGTTCATCCTTGAGACTCAACCCGTTAAACTTTGAAGTAAGAGAACTATCTCTGATCGTTGATAGGGTTGAAAAGGCTTGTGAAGTTCTTGTTTTGTTGCGGGGAAGAGGGACGTATGCTTGGGAACAGTATAGTTGAATTCCTGTCGTACCGTTACCGTTGGTGGCTGGAGGTTCATATCGTTCTTCTTCGCGAATGCTATGTGCCGTACGTGGGCGGGGTGCTTGGCTCTTTGACCGAGCATGGGTAGGGCGCCCATTGACTCCGTTGGCTCGGGTTGTTGTTGTTGTCGTTGTCGTGCCATAGCGTCCGTTCTGGTTGGCTTTGTTAAAGCCCATCGATGTAGATGCGCCGAGTCGTGACTGAGTGGCTGAGGGTTGCTTGAGCTAGACACATAGAATTAGCAACTGCGAAGCCATATCAATACCGCCAAAAGACAGCCGCATGCCCACTGTCTTCCAGTACTAGCCGCTGTATGACAAGGGTTAGATAAGACAGATTGGTTGTGGTCCGGGCTGAGGAGCGAGATCCTGTCTTCAAATTTGCTTCGTGACGTCGGTTCGAAAACGTTGAGTTTATGCTATCGAAACGTGATCTTGGTACGCCAGGCAAGCGTTGTAAACAAAAATTTCCTGACTTACCCCGGAAGACATGCCCGCTAGACTCTGGGGCCTTATATTCGATCGTGCAGCCGCTCCACCGGCGGCGTACGAAGTTGGTTTCGCAGAATACTCGAGAGCGCGTTCGGAAAGAGGCTTGCGCTTGGGGTCAGATTGCGCTGCTACATGGATGTCAGAGGGAGTTCCCTATGCGCAGCGATGGATTTACCTGGCTGGGGAATCTCGCGCTTGAGATTCTTGAGAGCCGACAACGAGTTTGCAGTCGACGCAATGCGTGCATTGTGTTGCGACTCGCTCCATTCCGTGAGACCTCCCCCTCCTATTGACATCGAAGAAGGTGCGGGTAGTCGACTCATCTTTGAGGTTCGAAACGACTGTACGGGCAGATGGTGAGTGTCTGTCTCAAGTTTGTGACGGAGCGAACAACGTACCGAATGGTCTTCCATAGTGAAAACAGTGCGCCCGCGGTTCAGAAACACAGGACAGCAGCACGAACAACAAGGAGCAACGAAGCACCTGTATGTACCGCAGTAGCGAGAGACGTTGTGGATATACGAAAGTTAATAAAAACGCAAAGAGCAACAGCAAAATGGCCTAGGCTCGGTGCTCAGCTCATTGATAGAGCTATTATTATGGTTGACTTGGGAGGATCCTGATACGGGATAGCTCGGTTGGAGATTGGCGATGCGGAAGCGTTAGATTGTTTATGTCAACACGTTGCTGGGGCGATGGACCGAATCCGCTTTTGTAGACACCCCACTAGGTAAAGGGGATTTTGACGTTAACATCAGTGATTGAATGTACTTCTATATATAATAGAACCGGATAAATGTAACCGCTCAATTAGAAGAATCTTGATGATCTGCTTGTCAGGTCTTTTTTGGTATTGCTTGCAGTCGGAGAGCTTCGCAGCCAAAACACCGTTGTTGCTATGCAACGTCTTGGTTAACGTCCCGTCGTTTGAACGTCGAAGCATGAGCTTATACGAAGTCATAACCCTCCAGCCTTGTTCACATAATAGAAAGCATATACCACTCGACTTGTCTGTTGTCAGACTTTACAGTTGACTCTTAGATTGCTAAGTCTTAGCAGTTCCGAACAATACTATCGAGCCAAAATATTGAAGGGTCTTAATAGCTTCCTGCCCCAAGTCCTACCTCTGAATCGACCTCTACTGCTTAAACGTCCACTGCAATCGAGCAAAATGCAGCTTTAATTAGAGCCGAAAAGTCCTCAATAGACCTTTGAATAGCTACAAAGTCATTCCTGAACAGAGTGCTTCAAAGTTAAAGGCTTATCACAATTGCTTCAGTCTAAACCAAAAACATCATCACCTTGCCGCTGACTCAGCCTGCACCATTGACAAGTCTCCCAACGTGGGGGCCACATGTTCATACATTTCACATGTCACTGTCGTACATCCATCTTATAGCATGACGCCTGATAGTATGCGCTGTCGCAGAATCTGACCTCGCAACGCCGTCTCATTTGTTCTCGCCATTTTTAACTGAATCGCCTTCTCTCTCCTCAACCTGCCAGCAAACATAAAAGCGAAAAGCTTCTGAGCTTGCCCATGTCTCGATAGCTAACCCCCTCCTCTTGTCCTCTTCTTTTGTCTTATACTACGCGATCACCAGCACAATGGAAAAGTACAGCCAATTTCGCGATCGAGGTAAGCTACTTTGTTGAAACCAGGATTCTTCACATGTTAATATCTTGTAGCAACGGGTATTGCGCCCTTTCTTCCTATCTCGACACCCGTATCAGCGCTCGCAGGATTCACCCACGCCGCCCTCTTCCTCTTCCGTCTGCCGTTCTTCATCACCTACTTCCTTAGTTACTTCCTATTCTTCCACTTCCTCCCGCTGCCCGTCATCTTTAGAAAAGTTGCCCTATGGGGCTTGATGGCCATACCGGGAATATGGTGGATTGATTTACAGCTCGACGGTGTCAAACGTGGCACGCTGGCCGAGCAGCCCCGCGAGCGCTTCCCACACCCCGCTTCAGTAATTGCTACGAATTTCTCGAGCCCTGTCGACGCAATTTATCTCGCCGCTATTTTCGATCCGATCTTTACGATCTCGTACCCTGATACTCGTCGTGTGCAGCGTGTTAGCTTGCTGGGTGCTGTTCTTGCAGCTCTCTTGCCTGTGCGAACTGCTCCGCCCAAGAACGCCAAACTTGTCGAGATCAAGGGCCTTCTGGCCAATAACCCGGAACAAATCATCGCCGTTTTCCCCGAATGCGGAACTACCAACGGAAAGGCAATTCTCCCTTTCAGCCCGAGCATTCTTCAAACGCCTGCCGACGTCCACATTTTCCCCGTCAGCATTCGATACACGCCCTCCGATGTCACCACTCCCGTCCCTGGGAAGTGGTTCCGGTTCTTGTGGGATCTTCTTTCTCGACCAACAACATGCATCCGCGTGCGCATCGCTGAGGGTCAGATCAACACATCTGCTGCAAAGACCAACGGTGTCTCCACCTCTGTCCCTAACGAGCTGCGCCAACGTAACGACGCAGGTGCTGGTGTCTCCGCGGAAGAACAGCGTGTTCTTGACCGCGTAGGTGAAGCTCTGGCAAGGCTAAGCCGTGTCAAGCGAGTGGGACTTACGATGAAGGACAAGGCGGCCTTTGTGGACGCATTGAATAGCAAGAGATAAAGAATATTGATGGCAGAAAATGAAAAGGCCTACGCAGGCACACTGGTTTGGTTGATTTAGGAGACATTTCTTTTGGAATGGGGTTGAAAAGGGAGTTGTCGCATTGCAAGGAGCTATTTGGAGGTTTTCATGTTCAGTCGGCCAGATACCCACAATCACTCGTAGAACAGCGTTTGTCTTCTGGGTCGGTCTTTGCACTACTTTTGACATGCGCGTTCTATGTCGTAGCTAGTTAGGTAGACTCATCAAGCCCAGAGCACTTCACACATTACCTATCACCGAAAGGAGACCAAAGAGGCACTTAAAACAAAAAGCATTGGGATATAAGTTCTGACCCAGAAAAATCTAACTTCGCCTTTTCCAACCCCCATTAAAAGGAATTATATTGTTACATATAACAGTTTTGTTTGGCTTTCATGAGCCTTTTAGTTCTTGAGACCACTATCGGTGACACAGCCCTCACTAGCGTTCCTCACCAGCTGGGCGTACTTGCTAAGCGTACCCTTGGTGTATCGGGGAGGGGGGGCCTTCCAGGCCTTACGGCGACGAGCAACCTCCTCCTCAGGAACGACAAGGTCGATAGCACGAGACTCGGCGTCGATGACGATGGTGTCGCCGTCCTCGACGAGGGCGATAGGGCCACCCTCCATAGCCTCAGGGACAATGTGACCAATGATGAAACCGTGAGAACCACCGGAGAAGCGACCGTCAGTGAGAAGGGCAACATCCTGTCCAAGACCGGCGCCCATAATGGCGGAAGAAGGCTTAAGCATCTCAGGCATACCGGGGCCACCCTTGGGACCGTCATAGCGGATGATGACGACAGTCTTCTCGCCCTTCTTGATCTCACCGGCCTCGAGGCTGGAGATGAAGTCGGGCTCGGAGTCGTAGACACGGGCCTTGCCCTCGAATCGGAGTCCCTCCTTACCAGTGATCTTACCAACGCAGCCGCCGGGAGCTAGAGATCCGCGGAGGATCTGGATGTGACCGGTAGGCTTGATGGGGTTGCTCAGGGGGCGGATGATGGTCTGGTCCTCAGGGAATCCAGGCAGGTCCTCGACGTTCTGCTTCATAGTCTTACCGGTAACGGTGATGCCAGAACCGTCAATGATACCCTCCTTCAGAAGGAACTTGAGAAGGGCAGGAGTGCCACCAATCTTGTGCATATCGGCCATGACCCACTTTCCGGAGGGCTTCAGGTCGGCAAGGAAGGGGATACGGTCGGAAACATTCTGGAAGTCCTCGATGTCGAGCTTAATACCGACAGAGTCGGCAATGGCGATAAGGTGCAGAACAGCGTTGGTGCTACCACCAAGGATTGTGGTGACGATCATAGCATTCTCGAAGGCCTGGCGAGTCATGATGTCACGAGGTCGGATGTCCTCCTTGAGAATGTTGCGGATGGCAGGTCCAACAGCTTCACACTCGGCCTTCTTGCTAGGGTCCTCAGCAGGGCTACTGCTACTACCAGGAAGGGTAAGACCCAGTGTCTCAAGGGCGGTAGCCATGGTGTTGGCAGTGTACATGCCACCGCAAGCACCACTACCAGGGCATGCATTACGGATAATGTCGAATCGCTGCTCCTCAGTGATTTCGCCGGTGATGTATTGACCGTAAGCCTGGAAAGCAGAAACGATATCGACATTGTCGCCTTGCTTAGTGCAGCCGGGCTTTATAGTACCACCATAGACCATAATGCTGGGACGGTTGAACCGACCCATGGCGATGGCAACACCGGGCATGTTCTTGTCGCAACCGGGCAAGCTGATGTTGGCATCGTACCATTGACCATTCATAACAGTCTCAATACTATCGGCGATAATCTCTCGGCTCTGGAGGGAGTATCGCATACCGGTGGTACCCATGGAGATACCATCAGATACTCCAATGGTGTTGAATCGGTAAGGAATGAGACCGGCCTTAGCAACAGACTCCTTGACGTGGGCAGAGAGGTCCATGAGGTGCATGTTGCAAGGGTTTCCCTCGTACCAGACGGACGAAATTCCAACCTGGGCCTTGTTCATATCATCCTCGGAGAGACCAGTGGCGTAGAGCATAGCCTGTGAGGCACCCTGGGCCTTGGGCTGGGTGATGTTGGACGAGATCTTGTTGAGCTTGTCATCGGCGCGGATGGCGGTGGTAGATAGGAAGCGACTACAATGGAGGAGTGGTTAGTATTCACACACCAATTGACCATATACACAATATGTTAATTATTAACAATGAATCGTAATAACATACCCATGGCTCCTGGCGGAGAGAGGGAAAGCTCCCACAGCTCTCGAGCGCAGCAGTGACCGGGAAAGCATAATGACGACTTGAGGCTGAAAACAAGGGCCAATTGAAGCTTCGACGACAAACTCAAAAGTCACAGCGTGCGTAGGATTGGGATGTTGATCAATCGCCCAGTGATCCCAGAATTCAAGCGGTGATGAGTTTGTGGAATTTCTTACGTTAGGTTCAACTGCGATGTCGGTTGCCCTTTTTGACCAAAATTTCCAGTTCCCTGTGATCTTCCCTGTGACTTGGGTGTACCTCCCCCGTCGAGTGCTCCCCGCATGACAATTCGAGCACTACAATTGGTCGGATACTGGAATGCCAAGTTCCGTCGGGGGAGGTGCCTCAACTCCGGCGGGGCTTCAGCGCATTATCCACTTTGTCCACTTAAGTCATGTCATTGAAGCTACCGATACAGCTTTCATACTGTACGTCTGTTTATTCTGCCGACCTTCCGGGCGTATCTAACCATGGACACTATGTTGTACTTATCATGATTCGCTATGGGAATATCAATTGTGTTTGGGCAGAGGTTCAATTGTCAACATTATCCTGCCAAGAATTTATGAGCGACACCGGTGGTTTTTACTGGAGATGGTATATGAACATCAAAGAAGCAATCAGTCTTGGAGGCTATGTAGAGCTTATTTCTAGAATGTTACCCTTCCTTGGCATATGAGCTGATGAAATTCCATTTCTTGTATTGTGTTAGTATCAAAATTGCGAAGAGTTGAATGATATTTACCATATTACCTGCGTCTAATGATTCTACGGCCAATCTATACTAGTCTAGTGGCAAGGAGCTCTTCATTCCAATGAACTTATTCGTCTAGCTCCGAGAGGCGCTCTCCAAACCATTCAGTGCATCCTTTATCTTCTCAGAGATGTCTTCAATGAACTTGAATGCAAACACCTCGAAGTGATGACCATCGATATCCACCACCTCAGCAAAGAGGTTCTTGTCATATAAATCCCATCCTAGATGCCTATCCTCACGACTCCTGTCCACAATGTCTTTTCTGCTATCATTCATCGGCAGGGCCTCCTTGGCTCTTAGCAGAGAAACTCGGGGCCTGCCTTCCATGGAGTCCCCATCCCAGACCGGAGGATCCCAAGCCTGAATCATACGGCGGGCATCAGCCATGGCGAGGTCGGCAAGAATCTGGTTCTTGTTTTTTCCTTCAGTTGATCCTTCGCCTGGTCTCTTGCGATTCTCGCTCGAGTACTTGAGCGGATAGATAGTATCAACCATAAGAATACCGATGACTCGGATATCAGTATCCTCAGGGTTGAGCTGTTTTGCAATCTCGAGGCTTAAGTGACCTCCCATGCTCCATCCTCCCAGAAGTATTTGGATCTTTCCATCTGAGTTGTATCTTCTAGGAAAGTCGGGCTTTCCAACGGTCTCGATGATGAAACTCGTGTAGAGCTTGGCCATGTCTTTGAGTTCACCATCAAAAGGTTCCCCGCTATGAAAGTTGGGGTTGTGAATGCCGTAGACAGGACGGTTGAGAGGCTCCAAACAATGATATGAGAACGTCGTACCACCGCCGTCGTGGATGAGGAAGACAGGGACAGCTTGACCGGCCTGCCAATCTGCAGGCTGGATGCATTCTGGATTGGCATCCATGGTTGATGTCCAACAGCGAAAATAGATGTGAGATGTGATAGCTTGTATGCAGGTGCTGTTCCAGATAATTGTAACCAAGAAATTTTCAGATCGAGTCTTTTCCAAGGTTGATCTTGTATCCTCCGAGTCCTGTCCTGCAAACGCCCAGTAACACGAACAATAAATCGCTCAAACAACTGACAAACGCTCCCCTTTATGGCCAATTCGACGGGGCAGTAAACGGTATAAGGGATATACAAGTGATATATGGCGAATAAACAAAAGGTTGCAACTTTGCGATACCAGGACTACCATGAAAGACGGGATGGGTCTATCGCCGTGTATCGCCGTGTAACGGTGACAGCTGGCGCCATCGGCCAATGCGGGGCCGTGATGGAGACCGGCTGGCAGTTTCGACAGCAGAATCGTATTATAGGGTGGCATATATGCGACATCTTGTTTTTGTCTATCGTCATGGTATCTTTCTATTTTACACTTTTTACACTTTCACTAATACTGTCGTGGCTCAATAAGCTCTACTTGAGGCTCTGCCAAATACCCTTGTAACCTCCAAAGAAGCAGAAACAAGCTTCGCATGCTCTCACTCCTGTGATTCTTCAGTATCAATAGTTCCTGATCACGGAACTCCTCCACTTCCAGTCTCAGCCGCTCGACCTCCGAATCTCCAAGTAGAAAGATCAAGTCGTGTACTGCGACCTTCCCGCCGTAATTGGCATTCTTCACGTCAAGAGTTGCGTAATTATTCATGTCTCCCGTCGGCTCTGTTGGTATATAGAGTACAGCCCCGCCAGCAACAGATCGTTGTGCGTCTTCCCAGCTATCAACTGGCATGATGAATTTATGGGGGTCTTTTCCTTCGCGATTACTGGAACTTCGTGCGATGAGAGCATCAGTAGCTTGGCGTTGCATCATCTTAAGCAGCAAATCGCCCATGTCAGGCCGGAAGACTCTTTTCCCAATAGGAGGCATGCCGTATGTTCCCATACCACTGCGTTGGGCTGCCATTCTACCTTGTAGGGATTTGTTCTTTCCGATCATATCGATCAGACTCTTGCGGGAGAGTGCGTAAGTAACGAAGCGCCCGGGCCGGTATGAGTCTTCTCTCACTTCTTCAGTGAGTTCGGTTTCTTCTTCGGTTTCTTCCAGGATTCTATCTTCGGTATCTCCTGTTTTCTTGGCCTCCAACACATCGTCGCTTTTTGTAGATGTCGCTGACTGCGACGTTATGTCAGGGGCCCATTCTTTTCCAGGCACAGTTTCTGGTGTTTGCGTATCGACGGCGCTCTCGTCCTTCTCTTCAGGTCTCTGAACATGCCATGGCATTACATTCATGAAAGCCGAGGGACCTGGAGCATACCACGCTTCCTTTTGGCTAGGATCTGGATGCTTAACCAGATCGAAATCCTGCAAGAAGTGTCTGGGAAGAATCGCATTTGTATTTTTACACCACCTCATCGGTGTCATCAATGCCTCAGCTATAAACCTTCTCAGCCATTATCCACATAGTAATGACGGACTACATACCGTATGGGTTATTTGAAAGATGCCTTCGAAACTGTCCTGAAATCTTCCCCGCCTCTGGCTTGCGCAATCGTCTCTTTGAAGCCACCCATTCCGGATCAAGAATTGGAGATAACGGCAATTCCCCCGATTCTGTTTCGATAGTTTTCTTCTTCGGGTCTATTGGATTCTTGCGGGCTTCTATTCTGGTGATTTCCGCCTGTATTTGCTTGAGGATTTGTTCTTGGGACTGTTTTGAGCTATCGTAGGACACCCATCGTTTTTGGCCATCGGTCGTGAGTCGCGAACTCCGGAGCTGGCCGGCGCAAGCTCTTGTGCATCTGTTCATCGTTTCTCGGGGTATCATGATTGACATATCATCGTGACTGTTATTGTGCTTGTTCGATCGCGAACTCCGTGGTAGAGAGATGGACCAAGCTAAATTTCAACCGGGGTCGGATCATTATCGATAACGCGCCGCAGAGCTAAGTAAAGCTCCCCCACCACTTCCGCCCGGCCCCAGTCCATCAACATCATCACCTCGTACTTTTGCGACAATGTTTCTACGACCAAGAACGTTGCGCATGTTGCGCGGCGTGTCGCAACAGCATGTGAGGGCTTTTGGATTCTCCAGCTCCTCTGGCCAATCACCAATTCCACCAATGGCTAATATCCCCATGCCATACATTGAAGAGTCGTCGGTAAGTTACTTCTTATTGCGAGTATCATTGCGCCTCACTAACATGCCCAGGCCGCCGGAAGAAAGACATGTACGTTTTAAGTTGTTCTGGAGATTTATCAATAAGCTGATAGGATATAGGGGATATCTTTTCCAAACTGTTGCAAGTAAGTACAAGCTATTGCTTTCGTAATTCCTATTCTGACGTTGCCAGGAACGGATCATCTGCCTCAATGGTGAAGTTAACGACTATATGTCCGCTTCAATCGTCGCACAGCTTCTTTGGCTCGAGTCCGATACCCCCGAAAAGCCGATCACGATGTACATCAACTCTCCTGGTGGATCTGTCACTTCAGGTACTTTCGCCGTCAATCATCATGCCTCTAATCGATGCTTACAACGGGTTCAGGAATGGCGATCTACGACACCATGACATATATCAAGTCGCCAGTTTCGACGGTGTGTATAGGTGGCGCTGCATCGATGGCAGCCATCCTTCTCGCAGGAGGTGAAGCCGGCAAGAGATTCTCGCTCCCCCATAGCTCAATCATGATTCATCAGCCCCTCGGTGGTACTCGAGGTCAAGCGTCAGATATTATGATTTACGCAAACCAGATCCAAAAGACGCGAGAGCAGTCCAACAAGATAATGCAATACCACCTTAACAAAGCCAAGGGTCACGAGAAGTACTCGCTAGAAGAGATTAATGATTTGATGGAACGAGACAAGTACCTGTCGCCAGAGGAAGCCCTAGATTTGGGTGTTATCGATGAAATTCTAACAAAGAGACCCGAAACCGAGTCGGAGAAGAAGGAGGGACAGTCCGATGCACCGAAGACGAGCTAGAGGAAAGCGTGCCTCAGGTATGATGTGAAAGTATTACTTGGGAAAGGGCTGGCATCGCATGCACCATTATACCAAGCTCTTAAACTTGATCGAAGGGTTGACATTGGATGAAGAACTTGTACAACAAAGGATTCGGTACAGAACTGGAGAGAGGCCTCATTTACTCTACAATAAACCCGATACTTTCTGTTGTTTAATAAGTTTGAGAATAATGAACCAAGCTTGATACTTTATATAGTTGAGCCTCTTTTGCTTCTTGTTCCATTGAGTGTCGCTCGCAAAATCTCAAACTTTACTCTGGGCCATAGGAGTCATGCAGTGTAAACGGGATGTTGCTATAGGTTCTCAACAGGAGACGGTTGTCAAAGGAATACAGCAAATAGAAGGCTGAAAGAAGAAAAGGATATGTACAAGTATATATGATCTTCCACTAGTTGTCAATTCGGAAAACGGCAGTGTCATGCTTCTCCAACTTGGCCTGGACAGTTCTGCCCCTTCCCTTGGTACCAGTCAAAACCTCAGTCCATGAGTAGTCCTGATCCTTAAGTCCGGGAACTTGGGAGAGGCTCAGCTTAGCGTCGATGTTGCCCTTGCTTGCGACAATGGCGACAACGGTTCCGCTTGATAGTGGTCCTGACCAGTAAGGATAGATCTCGCCGTTACCCTTGGTAGGGGTTCCGGCAGGAGTGAAAGGCACCGCAGGCTTGGATAGGGGGTCTTGGTTGATTGCGAGAAGGCCCTTGATTCATATGGTAAGTTTATGCCTGCAGTGAAATAGGGGGCTGAGCGTACCTTGTTTGTGATGAGCTTGACCTCGTCACTGTTGATCTTGGTCATATCCGTTCCGAGAATGATGGGGGACTTGGTGATAGCCCAAATTGCGAAATGAGTTCGCTCCTCAGCTGGTGTCAAAGCACCATTGGCGAGAATCTTTATCTGGTTAGCACAGGTCTCTTATCAGGCAGAGGAATGGTCGAACGCACCATCATGTCAAGGTCATTGTAGCGACCAGGTTGGGTGTACTTGAGGATGGGTGCAGCCTGGTTGGCAATGCGCACAACGTCCTCCCATTTACCCCAATTGTCGACACTCATACGCCACATGTGGCCGACCTGAGCACCCCAAGTCCAGACCTCATCCCAGCCCCAGTTGCAGAGAGAGTAAAGGATGTCCTTTCCTGTGTTGCGGAGCATATCTCCCATCAACTCGTACCCGGGCCTAGAGCTAGGGCCCTTGTCATCAGGGCAGGTTTGGATGTCGGCTGCGTTACCTGTGTAGCATGGGGTATAGCAGTTGTCGTACTTCCAGTAGTCAACACCCCAGCTGGCAAGTAGGTCGGCGTCTTGCTTCTCGTGGCCTTGACTTCCAGGGTAACCAGCGCAGGTCTTGACACCTCTGTCACCGTAAAGACCGAACTTGAGGCCCATTTTGTGGATCTCATCGACGACAGGCTTGATGCCTCTTGGCCATTTCTTGGGGTCAGGTACAAGGTTGCCTTTCGAATCACGCTGCATTGTAGACCAGCAGTCATCGATGTTGATGTATTGGTAGCCAGCGTCCTTGAGACCAAGGTTGATGAAAGTCTTGGCTGTGTCAAGAGCGACCTTTTCGCTCGCTGCATTGCATTGTCCTTGGTTCTGTTAACGATGTTAGTGATCAGTTGGACTTTTTGGTTTCCATTTGAGTAACTTGCCCAACCGTTCCATCCCAAAGCTGGGAGTTTACCAACTTCTCGGTTTGCCAGAGTCTTTCGCTCTGGAAGAGCGGTTGTTAGTGTGGCAAGAGCCACAACTCCAACGGACTGAGTGAAGAGCATTTTGTCAAGCAAAGCTAGAAGCACTTGTAGATGACTATCGAGCAGCTACAGAACGCTGAGCTACAAAGAGGGCCGTCATCTGCTTTCTTTATACACTTTCTACCGTTCGTATCCAGTGACGTTGGATGGAGCGTGTGACATCTGAACTGCCGGCTAATATGAATGAATACCGAAGGATAAATTCGTATAAGTGAGAAGATCTCCACAACCCCTAACCCCGGGTCTGGGGAAGTCTCACATGGGAACTGATCAACAGGCCAGGATACTATGCGCTTTCCATTAATTGGTGCGGTTCGTCAAAACGTTTCACTCCCAAGCTTCCCTAGATGGTAATATGCGTTTCGAACTTAATTGAGTGCCTCCGAACGTGGCAATCCGCCTATTTCGGCATCGAATGCTACCTTGCTCGTTTTTTCCTAAGAACAATGTCATCCGATGTAGACCACAACTGGCATGGTTCTCCTCACGACAATGCTAGATTTATTTGAAGATGATGAACTCTCGGACTCAATTCGAGCGGTAGCTGACCTCTTTCCGGAAAAGCTATTCTGCAAAGTTCGTATGATGATTTTACATAGTATAAGCGGGCCAAGCATGTTTGCGTTTACTGCACTGCTTCCTGGGGTGGCCCTTTTATACGTGGCAATACTGGCAAGGGTTCGTGTGAAGAGGGTAGTATATGTGAAACATTATGGCACAACGTCATCTAGCAATACGAGAAAAGAGGACAGAGAATGATTAGTGAATATGTTTTTTGCATAGATCAGAATACCATATGAGACATTACACACAAGTAAAATTGTAGCATAGTCCGTAGAAAAGGCATTCAAAAAAGAGAGGTATTGCGAGTGCAAAGTGTTTGTCTATAGCTACGACAGAAAGAGCAAAATTCGTAGAGACCTGTCACACATTTAGTCTTTACTTATCACAGAATTGTACATAGTGATAGTGTTCGAGCTTTGTTAGTTAAGGCTGTTGCAGATGGTGAGAACGTTGTAGGGAGGCTGGGAAAAAAGAGGGGGAAATAGCTCTAGGGTAGGTAGTTCCTCCTACGGAGGAGACGGCAGTTCGAGTCTCGAGCGATTGATTGATTCCTACACTTTATGAATATAGGGAAATTAGGCTTCATACAAGTGATCCTGTTGTAATATTGACTCTTTCTGTTATTTTTTTTTCAAGATCTTGAGAACCTCTTCTCATTATCATTCTAGAATATAGTGTAGTCACAACGTGATATCGATCAGTGTTACGCGCATGTATTATAAGTAATAAATTGACCAGTCTGTCTTGATTGTTTCACAGAGAAACACTGAGTTGCGTAATCTAGAAAATCTAGTAAAACTGCTTTTTATTCCTCTGGTTGGCAATAAAACAAATATTCTTACTTGCAGTTCAAGCATTTAGCTTAAACCTGTCACAGCATTTCCCGAGAAGCTCGGCATTCCAATTGCGGCTTGACGTCAGATTTCCATGTTCAGTCCCACCAAAAGATGCCCCGCGTGCCCCTCCATGATGCGGTAGAACGTTGGGCGAACCCTTAAGATCGCTTCTTCCTGATGATCGTCCATCAGAAAAAAAAAGTTGTCATTACTATTTCTTCGCAATTGATATTATAGAAATAAATAAATATGGAGCACGATACCAAGACCCGTATGTGCTTCTCGACTCTACGATCGAACCCGACTGACTTCGCGGACAGCCCAATACCGAACTAGCGATCCTACCTCGTTCGCTAGTGAATCTGTTAAGAAGCGATGGCCTGTCATTCTGGTAAGATGGAAGGATATGCCTCATTGAAGCGATCGCTAACTTGTTGTAGACTCAAGGAATTGACGATGTCTACCGCGCCGTTACCAAGACCTCCGAACCCGAGAAACTAGCAGAGGGCAAGAAGATTATCGAGAAGCTGGCTGGTCTCAAATACGAAGTCGAACACGATCGCAAGCTCACGTATGGTACACTTATTTTCCGCTGAAGGCACCTTCGACTGACTTCTGCAGTCCTCTCCCCGATGACGGCTTTTCCGAGGAGATTGCGACCTACAACAAGGAGATTGAGGCTCTCGGCCCTGATGCTCACTGGTACGATGTGCCATGGCTCTTTTCCGAGTGCTACTTGTATAGGTAAGAAACACGACAAAGATTTTGGAGACAACAACGCTGATGAGTCGCAGACGCATTAGCTCCATCTTCCGCCTGAGCGAGCACTGGAAGAACTACGATCTTTTCGCTCGACAAAAGATGGACACCTTCCGATCATCGCGACCCGCCGTCCTCGAGCTCGCCAGTAATTACAGAAAATTGGTCGAGCAACTGCGCGCCGGTAAAGACTCAACCCACGACACTGAAGCTGAGAAGGTGCTCTTCCAGGAGATGTTCGAGATTTGTCTGTGGGGAAACGCGACTGATTTGTCACTACTCACCAACTTGACCTATGAGGATATCCAGAAGCTGCAGGGTGCTTCGGCTCGTAAGGCAGCCGAGAAGAACATTCTTTGCAACGATCTGCCCAAAGCGTACGAGATCCTCAAGAAGGCGAAGGATGAAGGCAAGAAGGAGCGCCGTGTTGATATTGTTCTCGACAATGCTGGTTTCGAGCTGTATGTCGACATGATTCTGGCTGGTTACCTTCTTTCAGCTGGTCTGGCTACCCAGGTCGTTTTGCGGCCCAAATCTATCCCCTGGTTCGTCTCCGATGTCGTACCTAGCGATTTTAGTGGCCTCCTAAACGCCATTGCCAACCCCCGCGCACTCTACGACACACCGTCAGAGGACGAGGAGCTTCAGGGTAAGAAGCCCGAGCCTTTGTCTGAAGAGGGAGAGAAAGATCTCCAATTCCTCTTCCAGGAGTGGGCCACTTTCCATGCTGAAGGACAACTTATTCTCCGACCTAACCGATACTGGACTTATGGTGGAAGCTTCTGGCGATTGCCTGCCGAGAATCCTGAGCTCCACGAAGAGCTTAAGCTTGCTGAGCTTGTGATCTTTAAGGGTGATTTGAACTACCGCAAGCTCACAGCTGATGTAAGTCATTCCTGTTGATGTAATAAGTGTATCACTAACGTAGTACAGGCTGCTTGGCCCCCAACCACATCTTTCACTGAGGCCCTGGGTCCTCTGGGACCCTCTTCAGGCGTCAATGTCCTATCTTTGCGAACTTGCAAGGCCGATGTCGTTGTTGGCCTTCCTGAGGGTAAGGATGAGGAGTTGAGGCAACTTGAGGGTGGCGGTGGTGATTCCGGTGCTAGAAAATGGGCATGGAATGGCAAGTGGGCTGTTGTCAACCTTTCTCAAGGCCACTAAGCAAGCTTATTAGAGTTTTCCGTTGATATGATGATGATAGATTTGATTAGACGTACAAAAGTATACGATAGAAAAGAATATTAAAGGTCCATATCCGATTTTCTACACTTCATTGATTCCTTGCCTACTCTGCACCTGTCTTTGCATATTGATAAGTTCGAAGGTTAAGATAACTTGACAAAAGTTATAGGAACCACTCTTGTAACAAATCACTGTCAACCCTCCTGTGTTTATCCGTGACCAGAACACACTCATCGTGAGAATCTCGAAACCACCAGGTAATGTCGACCCAAACCGCAAACCAAAGAACAGAATCACTAATAGCAACACTTCTTAATAGTTCTCTTACTCCTAGTTCATTTGCTCTCAAACTGGGCAGGCTTCATTTGGTTCACAACTGCTTCTGACTTTCTTCGCTCTCGCTTCGCCTCTATCTGTGCGACGATATCGGCATGAATAGAGTTGGGCGTACGAGCACCACTATTGAGGACGCGGTCCTATTCTCAGCTATTAGCCTTCTGTTGGAAAAAAGGTGATAGTTCTTGGGACATTATACCTGGTCAGGCCCAAGACGCCCATCGTGGTAGGTGGGTGAGCATTCTTCGGCGTTGGGCCGTGCAGCGAAATAATCATGCGCAGCGACCAAGGATTGGGCAGCTATTGTGACCGGTTAGTATGAGTTGAAGATGAAGAATATGGAGGGAGCCCAACGGTTTGATGTGCCTTGAAGGGGGCCTTCACCCTCAGCAGTCGAGGCAGCGACTCCCCACTGGTTGAGTACTTCTTTAGTAGGCATGATGGAATCGGAGTTTGAGGAATCGTGAAGCAATAAGAGCATCAGGTTTTAAGAGGTAGTTGAAGACGTTGAGGCATAGAGGTGTGTTTGGAAAGATGGGGACAGGCCGCAATGACAGGTGATGCTTAGCCTTCAGTCATTGAAAGATTTGACGTCACTTGGATGCGCAAGAAGCTCATAGGGTTACGGGAAACCGCGTGGTGTTGTTACGCATCGTGGTTGCACTTGTACAACAGAAAGTTGAAAGGTAAGGGACGCACGTGGAAGCTTATTAGAGCTTTGTAAGTCAAAAGCCGGGTGAAGAACAGCAGTAACGAATGAGAGGCAGGAAATCTAACCATCGACCAATCATTTATCCAAATAACATCCATAGCCAGCAGTCCAAAGCCGACAGGATTGATAGACTGCCTATGCTTTGAAGAGGCTATTGTTTGAAGGTACGAGGTTGTGAATCAGTACCGACAGCTTGGATCGTGTTAAGGGTGTCAAAAAAAGACTAGAAAACATGATTGAAGACGGTTAACACGACTCGGGATGAACACAGGCAAACTCATACACAACTTCTATTAAGAGAACGGTAGATAGGACGGGTAACCTAATACATCCAGATCTATTGAATTGAAATTAAGAAAGACCTTAATCACTTTAATCAAATCTCTTTATTTCGGTTCTTCAGAAAGTGCTTGGCTAAATGTGGACATTTTTGTCACTTGATCGTGCGTTCCTGATTTTGGGGAATGCGCCCCGCAAATGAACTTGTCCCGCGTCAGGTGACGGACGGCTCTAGCTTCCTCATCCTCTCTTATACAATTTCAAGCTTCTATATTCAATTGTTTCATATCGTCAACATTGAATTACTGCGGTTCCTATAGCCGTGATGGAAAAGAATGGCGGGAGGCCTCTTATTCCACGCCTGTCGAACGGTGTGAGTTCCCAGAGTCAGAGTCATGGTACTTCAAGTACACGCACTACAACAGCGGCAAGAAGGCAGATTCGCTCACGCGATGGATGTTTAACATGCAAGTGCGTATAAAGTTTTATGTAAGAGCATATCTTTAACTTCTTTGCAGGAGACGAAAAGTCAAGTGCAACGAGCAGAGACCTCGATGTTCGCATTGTGAGAGGCTCAATATGGAGTGCAAGTGGCGTCCCCAACAACGTCCAGGAGTTCAAAGGAGACAACCGTCTACCGCAGAAACACTTGCACAGTCTCTTGAGCAGAGTTTGTCACCAACAGATACGTCGCCTGGAACGTCCATGTCCCAATCGGAGCATGCAGTGGAGGAAGTATTTGATTATGCAAGTTTCATGTGGGATTATGGAGACTTTTGGCAGCAAGCTTCACCTGAAATGCACCAGAATCAGGGTTTAGAAGCACCCATGCTGGTAAGTTCGATGATTATGGCTCAAGGTTGGAATTGCACTACGAGCCTTTACTGACATGAAATAGGCTGCTCAATCCCAGGTCACATTCCCAGACAGAACGGCATTTGTAACACCGTTTCAGGCGCCTTCAATAACAAACAGCAACGATAGTCGAGGCGCCAATACCAGAGACGGAAGTGAGAAGTTGATGGAATTCTTTGCTAGTTCTGTCAACCCTCCCATTATTGCCGAGGTCGAAACTCAGAAGAAGTGGATTTCTATGCGACAAATTGTTATTGGAATGGCCAATGTCTCTCCTATGGTCAAGCACTCAATTATGGCCTTTTCGAATCTTCTACTTTCCAGGAAAGATGGCAACTGGACTATGAGCGACGAAGACCACTACCAGCGCGGGGTCGCGGAAGTTGCACGCCACGATGGCGTGTCCATGATCGAACACAGTCGTGAACGCGAATATCTCCTTGCAGCTCTATTCTTTCTCAGCTATATCGACATATTGGAGAGTCGCCTCGATGCGACGCATTCGAATCTGAAGCGCGCGTACACGCTCTTCCAAGCGAGCAATAAGCACGGCTTGACACAAGTGGAGAAGCAATTGCTTCTATGGATACGACTTCTAGATGGGCGGGCGGTATCTGCCGGAGGTGATGGCTTGTTTCTCACTAAAGACGACGAGGTCCTTCTAGTGGAAGCATCACCCGCGAGTTTCGATGGGGAACCTGATGACACCTCCAAGAACGACCCTACGGAAGATATCGAGGATGTACTGTTCCAGGTGTTGTATCAGCCTGGCGTGGTATTTTACCAGAAAGTCCAAAGTTTTATGGGTAGGATATCCAAGATTGACCCATGGCATCGATCGCGGGGCACGGTTGAGGACGAAATCGAGGTTATGAACATCGGTACTGTCATAGCGGCCGATTTACGTACTCTGTACGAACATCGACCACCGCTGATGGACTATGCCGTAGCAGGCAAGTTAACGCAGCCTCATGTCTCGAAACATCTGGCCTTTGTCATCACGCGAGCCTTCCGAACATACCTGTCAAATTATTACGCCAGCAAGGTTCATCTTCATCGCGTTGCCTACAAGAGTCTGCCATTGACAAAAGAGGCGTCGGAAGCCTTGGACCAGATCCGAAAGCTTGCCCGGCAGATTGTGGGAGACTTGGATGCTGACGATACACTTCCGATCAATATGCTATGGCCTCTTTTGATGCTGGGTGTGGAAGAGCAAGACGCTAGCGAAAAGGCTTGGATCAGAACCCAGATTCTCAGAATGGAGAAGGTTGCTGGCAACGCACGCATCACGGCGCAAGTGCTGGAAGAGGTTCAGGCTCGGCAAGATGCGGCTAAGGCTCGTATGGACATTCGGTCTGTGATGCATGAGGTCTTCAACTCAAGCTTTGCTATTGTCTGAGGTCAGAATGAGCTCGGCTTCCGACGGTTTGCTTCATCCTGGTAGCTCGTAGTCATGATTTCCGCGAAATAGGTGGCTGTTTCTCGGACACTTTCACCACTTACAACGCTAGTTGTCTTGGCTCTCGAAATGCGAACTATCAACTTGGCTGGCGTCTCAAACGATTAATGAATGCCACGTGACTGGCCTCTAGTGCACTTGACTCTTCTGCTTAACGGTCGGATCGAGGCCCCACACTTGTCGAGCCGATCGGATGTGATCTCCAATTTCCCCGCACGAAGCTAAAGTGGGTGAAAGCTGGGGATGAGCTCTGATGTCTTTGCACGACACATATCGATATCATGACCAACGAATCGCAGCATCAGTACGTGGAATGACGCTGCTGAACCAATGGAACCGATGGGGATGTAATTCAGATCCCCACTAGGTCTGCGTCGAGTTTGGAACAAAACCCTCGAGCCAGCTCGTCACTAATCTTGCAACAATCAACCACCTCACTCCAAATTCGTCTTTTCCGACACTAATATTTCTACCGTATTAACACTTAGCACATCAAAGTTAGATCATATTCATTCGATATGGGTTCAATTGCGACAAAGGGCAAGGCCTTCCCACCCGGCATCCACGTCCCTTCCTTGACTTGGTTTCAAAACGATGCCAACCAGGAAATTGACTGGGATCAACAGAGTCACCATATCCAGTTCTTGGTTAACTCTGGCCTCGATGGCAGTATGTACATACACAACCCCTTAACAACCACCAACTAACAACCTTTAGTCGTCATTGCTGGAACAAACGGAGAAGCAGTTACCCTCTCAGCAGACGAAAAGTCACGATTAGTCCGAACGACGCGCGAGATTGCAACATCATGTGGCCGCCCCGACATCACAGTCACAATGGGAACCTCGTCGCAAACAACAAGGGATGCCATCAATGAGACAAAACTTGCAAAGGAGGCAGGCGCCGACTTTGTGCTCGTCCTGACACCCAGCTACTTCCACTTCGCTATGACACAAGACGCCATCGTGGCATTCTTTGAAGAGCTCGCTGACGCCAGTCCTGTTCCTGTTGTCATCTATAACTTCCCTGGTGTTGTAGCTGGCCTCGACGTCAACTCGGAAATGCTAGAGCGTCTGGCTAAGCACCCCAACATTGTCGGTGTGAAGCTTACATGTGGTGGTATTGCAAAGGTCGCCCGTGTGGCAGCTCAATTCAAGTCAGAGGACTTTTCTGCTCTCGCTGGTCAGAGTGACTGGCTTGTCCCTGCCCTATCTGTTGGTGCCACAGGAGCTGTCACCGGCGTTGCGAACCTGTACCCCAAGACTTGCCTACGGATCTTTGACTTGTACATGGCTGGAAAGACAAAGGAAGCTGAGGCCGCACAGCTTGAGCTGGCCAAGATGGAATGGGGGTTTGCCAAGGGTGGTATCAACGGCACCAAGTGGGTTGTGGCCAAGCTGCTGGGATACCCCTCTGGCAGCTGCCATTGCAGAAAGCCTTATCCTCAGTATGTTGATGAGAGCAAGCAGGAGTGGATTCGCAACGTTGTTGAGCCTCTTTCGGTCGTTGAGAAGGGTCTCGGCAAGAGGGGTGCTGGTATCTAGATGGACGTTACAGATTTAAGCCTATTTATGAAATTATATAACTCTCAATTTCCACCATTCAAAAATTGATCTTGCCCGCTGCTACCTTGAAGAGATAGCTTGATATGGCACAATTGATTTGGTTCTGGAAATTTGCCCTTTCTTTACAGCGAATCTATACAAGATAGAATTTGCTGCGATCACTTTGAAAGTTTTCGATCGTACCCAGAATGTCGATAACTTTACGCCAATTCATTCAGTCCAATCTACCCAGCTAAGGAAATGGTTCTGGACCTCGGCATCGTGTTCATCAGGCCCATAGCAATACAAGCGTCGGATATTCTAGGATGTTTGGTATGAGACCTCTGTATCGATGCCACCAACTCTTGGCTTTGGTATTTCGCTCCAATTCCGCGTTGTATCAGTCTCAGGCCATCTTTAGCGAAAAGAAAACGGAGGTCATGAGATGCAACATGTTGATTTTTCTTTTTAGGACTGGAATAGTCTCATCCACTACCGTTAGCCATGATATTCCCCCGCATCGGCGAACCGCATTATCCAATCGCCTCTTCCCATCGCATCGGCTCGCCTGTCGGATCCCTTCTCCAAGCAACCATTCAAGCCATTTGAGCCCATGAACCCTGCATCTTCCATGCATGAGATCCATGACTCGTGAAAAAGACGAAAGAAAAAAACATGTTTGTGATGAATCTGTTTCTCCACATCATCCCCAGGTTTCCATTTCCCCACGCCCCCGGATTTGTCAATTGGAGAGATCATGCTTTAAATACCGGTATCAATCCTGGGGAAACCTCTTGAAAAGGCATTGAGATATCCGGCAAAGTGGTTCAACAAAGGCTTCTTCCTCTTATCTTTTGATCAACCTGTTTGGCTTCAAGTGTAATATCTACTTATTCATACGTACAAATACAATCATCATGGGTGGTTTTCGCGCTGTCGAAGATCGACCTACACCAAAGGAGGTGTACAATTGGCGTCTTTATACCGAGGCAGCAATTATTGCTACGGGATCTTTGCTGTAAGTAACTTTACTACCCACAAGACAAGGCTTAAGGCATTGATAATTTAAAAGGTTTGGCTATGATTCTGCATTCATCGGCACTACCATTGCTCGCGATAGCTTCAAGCGCGATTTCAACATTCAGCCTAGTCAGTCGGCTGACATCTCATCAAACATCACTGCGACATTTCAGGCTGGTGCTTTTTTCGGCGCTATCATCTGTTTCTTGAGTATGTTTCCATCAATTGAAGTTCCGAGGTATAATTACTGATAAACATGGACAGTCACTGAGAAGATTGGTCGAAAATGGGCTCTTCAGGCTAATGTTGCCGTCTTCCTCATCGGCGCAATCCTCATGACAGCCGCTACTCACCAATTATCTTATATCTGTAAGTAAATCTTCAAACATGTCGTTCTTTACTATCTAACAGATCAAGACGCCGGTCGTGCTCTCACAGGAATTGCATGCGGAGCCATCACGGCCACAGTACCCAGCTATATCGCCGAGCTTTCCATTGTTTCCATTCGTGGTATCCTCACAGGTCTTTTCGAAGTCACATACCAGACCGGATCACTGATTGGCTTTTGGATCAACTACGGCATCAACCAGAACATGAACCGCAACTCTTCAGTGGCGTGGCGTGTTCCCATGGCCGTCCAAATCGCCCCAGCTGCTATTCTGTTCATCGGTGGTTTTTTCTTGCATGAGAGTCCTCTTTGGTTGATGCGCAAGAACCGTGAGGAGGATGCTACCAAGGCCCTTGAAAGCCTTCGACAAATTCCTCGTGATCATAAGTGCAAGTTTGACCTATCAATTCATAAAACGAATGTGCTAACAATTTGATAGATCTTCAGGAAGACCTCGACATGATTCGCAAGCGTCTTGCGGATGAGGCCCGCGTCGCTAGTCGATTTGGAACAGGACCTTGGGCTCTTTTCCGAGGTGCTGTTTCTGAACTGACTAAGAAGGGAATGCGAAACCGTGTTCTGCTAGTTTTCTGTTCCTTCGCTCTGCAGAATATGTCTGGTGCTGCCGGTAAGCTCAAAATCTATTTGTCTTCTGTGTGGCAAAGCTAACGGCCTGCAGCTATCAACTACTACTCTCCCACTCTTTTCGGATCTCTCGGTATCGAGGATGTTGCCTTGTACACTGGAATCTACGGTCTCGTCAAGGGTATGTTCAACTGATCTCTATTCGCCATGCTTTTGCTGACTGTTTGATAGCTGTTGCCTCCATCATCTTCTACGGCGCCCTTATTGATATATGGGGACGACGAAACCCTACCATCATCTCATCTGCCTTTTGCTCAGCTTGTCTTTGGATCGTCGGTGCTTATGTCAAGATTGGACATCCTTCAACTATCATTGCTGAGGGCAAGGAACTTTCTCCATCGACTGCCGCTGGTGGTAAGGCTGCCACGGCAATGATTATGATCTACTCCGTCTTGTAAGTTCTTCTCATTATCTGATGCGATGAACCGCATGCTGATTTGCTATAGCTGGTCTTTTGGTCTGAACGGTATCCCTTGGATCGTCTCTGCCGAGATCTTCCCCGGTGCTCTCCGTACCTTGACAGGTACATACGCAGCTTGCGTTCAATGGTATGCCTACTTAACCAGCATTTCTCTACCATTCATGACTAACTCTTTACAGGCTCACCCAATTTGCCATCACAAAAGCACTTCCATACATCTTCAAGTCCTTTGGCTACGGAACATGGTTCTTCTTCGCATGCTGGATGATCACCGCCACCGTATGGGCCTTCTTCTTCCTGCCCGAGACTAAGGGCAAGACTCTCGAAGAGATGGATATCATGTTTGGATATATGCACGACCGAGCACCCGCCGACAGCGACGATATGGGTGGCAAACTTGATGCACGCGCATCTGTAACTGAGCACAAGGAGGACAGTGTCTGAAAAGATTTATATATAGTGTAGATCTAATTCCGACATCTCGGCCGTTTGGAATGCGTCCGCATGGCCCGTTGATGATAGTTAGACTGCGTCTTGAATGCGGCTCATTAATGAAAGAAGCACCAAAGTTACCCTCTGTGTTGTATTAATCTGTGATGCGAAGTTCACAGCCTATGGGAAATGGTCCTGTCGAAATCGCAATTATAACTGATATACGCATTTTAACCATCAATGCACGTACCTATACTATGCATCTATGACTCCATAACACTTCTTTTGTATCAATTTCTTTGTTACCAGCGGCGGTGCCGGTGACTATTTTAAGCATCTTCAACGTACACATATACGTTAGTAGTGCCTCTGCTAAGAGAACAAAGAACAAAGAAGCGGTCTTATTCTAAAACACAGAATCAGCAGCTCTGTGGACTTCTTTCTTGTTGAACGTTTGTTTCATGTTTTAGAAGCTTCCGTCTAATAAAAGAAGTGGTGGCGTTCGTGGGGTCGGATGTAAGGTTGTCGATGGAAATAGATATTCATGGTCATGAGATCTTGATATAGGAGGCCAGAGCAACGACTTGTAGGCTCATGTTTTAAATCAAACTACGACCACAGACGAATAACAATTTTGTCTAGTCTTGATTTTTTGTAATATTATCTATCGGAGTTACTTGTACACAACTGCAGTCAAGTTCCCTACACAAGCCTCAACCTACAATGCAGACAATCAACCCGGCACTATTGATGCACCAAGCATCCAACGCTCCTCCAAGCTCAAACAGGCCCCTGAACCCAATAATTGCAAGTCAGTTCATCGGATCAGTGCAACCAATTATACAATCATCCTCTCCATATTCCAAGAGCGGAAGACAAGGCGCTTGGATGGGAAGTGTCGGCTTTACAGCTCGCTTCGCCAGAGACAGTATGTGTTATGGCCGAGTACCTCAAGAAACACAAGCCATCACTTACGAGACTGAACCTCTTCAGCCTCTATTTGGAAGTCTGGTTCCATTATCGCCACTGCCAGAACCAGAACCTATGAGCGAGAATACTCCAACGCCAGCAGGAGATAGAATGGGAGGGGACCTAGCATGGCTATTTGGATGACCACAAGCAGAATACGTTCAAGTACCGAGGATTGTTACATGTATCGGAGAACAAAGACGTGTAACGCAAAGAATGTACATGAATCGTGGATTTAGAGAACTTGAGCTGAGTCGTTAATGGAGGCTCAGATGGTATTAAATTAGGGTCGTCAGGAAAGGGGCTCAGTATAAGACACTAAAGGGTATATAGATCTCATAAACACATAACTCATAACTCGTCTCAACAATTTACGACTTTCTTATGTCCCTGCACTTGAACAAGACTTGCATCCTGAGGACTCTGTATTTCAGCAAACGGCTGTTTCTTCCAATGGCGTGCAGGAATACCGTCCCGAAAGAAGCCATTGATCTCCTCAATACTGCGCCCCGTAACCTCACCAACACAAAAGTACACATAGGTTAACGTGACAAAACATAGCCCTGTGTACACAAAACCTGTTTTGGGACCGAGATTCGCAGAGTAGTACAGATATGGCAGAGTAAAGACGGTGGCCCAGACTGTGACCCAGAACGAGGCGACGGCGACAGCGTAGATCTTGTTGCGGTTCCTTCCAACTGCCATTTCAGAAGCCTGATTCAACATGTTAGGAGATACCACCTTCCAGAGGAAGAACACTCACGATGGTCCAGCCAAGAGGCCCCCAAGCAAAGTTAAAAGCCGCGATCTCGATAATAACAAAACTTATAATCACCTTTCCGAAAGTCTCACTGGGTTGTCCACCAGGGATACCCAAACATCCCACTACAAAGATAGACACAGTCATGATACCAGTAGTAATCATCAAAAGAGGCCGTCTTGGGATCTTATTAGCCAGCAACACTGCTGCAAAAACGACAAAAACTTGGATGACAAAAACAATAAGCGTCATGAGGAATGGATCGCGTAGGCCAATTGCTTTGGAAAAAACGGTGCCGAAGTAGTAGAACCATTGGATCCCGTTGATTTGCTGGGCGATCAAAGCGCCGGCGCTGTAGATCACTTTGCGACGCTCGACGGGGTCGGTTATGAGTTGGATCCACGCGCTCTCTGCCTCTTCGGTGTTTTCTTTCTCAACATCTCTTTCGACCTTTTGTATCACGGCTTGGCAGTCGTACTGCTTATCCTCGTGGTGAAGTAAACGCAGAGACTTGATCGCCTTCTCATGATACCCACGGCGTAATAACCAGCGCGGTGATTCTGGCAGCCATGTGAGACCAATGAGTAATATCAGCGGAAATATCAACTGAAAGCCAATTGGAAATCGATACGCAAAAGTTGTGTTGTTGTGGATGACGCTTCGGTTGATACCAGCAGCGATGATCTGCGATACGGACAAGACGAGTTGCCAGCACATAAGAAGCGGA
The DNA here is from genome assembly GCA_013186375.1 of Fusarium aywerte. Taxonomy (NCBI): domain Eukaryota; kingdom Fungi; phylum Ascomycota; class Sordariomycetes; order Hypocreales; family Nectriaceae; genus Fusarium; species Fusarium aywerte. The sequence goes on along the minus strand of JABCQV010000120.1, from coordinate 790 downwards.
CTTCTCAACCCTTCAGGCGCAATTTCCTACAAGTTCATCACTCATGAGCAAAACCCAACATATTTTCACGCATGGTCAAAGAGAGAGAGACATACTCCCATATACAAAGGCGAAGTAACAGAAAAGTTGCCCACGCCAAAGCCCGAAACTGCTCTCCCAGCGGTGATGAGAGCACGACTCGAGGTGGTAGATAGTTGCATCACGACACCGAGAATAACAGTAACGGAGCCGGTCACTAAAGCGCCCTTTCGGCCGAAAAGGTCGTTGATAGGAGCTGCTAAGAGTGATCCCACCAACTCGCCCACGTTGATCATGCTTGTCATGACAGCCAAGCTGGAAGCTGAGATTTCGTATTCATTTTCGCCTTTGCCATTAGAGACGGGCGTGCCAAAGTCGCGTACAAAGACATCTTGATAGCGTCAGCTATGAAAGACAGGCTAGGATGTATGTCTTAGTTTGAAGAGAGAGAAGAGAAAGTAACATACCAAGAGTCGAAACTCCGGTAAAGTAAACACCCTCGTAACCGTACAGACAAGCTCCCAGGGCTGCAAAGCTACAGCAGAGCCAGATATAGGGATGTTTAATTCCGATAAGCATTTTTCTGACTCTGGTTCTGGGGGGTAACTCTGACTCTCGCGATTCAGTTTGTTTTTCTTTTTTCTTTACTTATTTCTCTGCGGGAAAATAGAAAGAAGGCCACGCGTTACAGGGCTGAAAGGGTGGGGGAGGATACCGATCCCTGGTTCCTATTCCTATCCCCATTCCTATTCCTATTCCTATTCCTATTCCT